>ML685822.1:1448557-1461517 GCA_007922175.1 Pelusios castaneus
TCTTTCTTTCTTTCTTTCTTTCTTTCTTTCTTTCTTTCTTTCTTTCTAAAAGCTCCACTCCCTAGCTCTAGGAGGTCATACAATCTTTTAAAGCAATGGACCTATTTCCCAATATCCAGAATGCCCAGGAACATACTTCATCTCCCACGTCTGCTTGTCCAGCTTCCCCCAAAGCACCAGCCCAGCTCCCACTCTTTGGAAAAGAGGCAGGCTGCTTGGAGGGGCTCTGACCCCTTTGCACCAGGGGAGGAAATGTCTTCCTGTGTAAGGGGGGTTCCTCCACCAGCAAAGAGCTATCAAAGTGGCTTGGTAGCAGGCCCCCTCCCAGCCCCCAACACAAGGAACATGCCGGGTGGGGCAGGGTGGAAATATGTCAGGGGCAAGCCAGAAGTGGGATGGGAGAAGGAGGTGCTCATAGCGACCGCAGCCAGGCTCTGTTTCCCACAGAGTACTGTGGAAAACAGAGCAACGCTGGGCCTGGACTGATTTGCACCACGGGCGGGACAGGCCCCAAATATGGGGAGGCAGAGGTGGAGCAAAACCTTCCCACTCTGCTTGTACATTGGCGCAGGGACAGAGCTCCAGGGAAGCATATTCTGAAGGTTGTCAAAGTCAGATCCGGTCAGAAGGGAGCAAAGAGTGAGTTGACGTGTCCA
This sequence comes from Pelusios castaneus, assembly GCA_007922175.1. NCBI lineage: Eukaryota > Metazoa > Chordata > Testudines > Pelomedusidae > Pelusios > Pelusios castaneus. The sequence continues at coordinate 1,449,214 of ML685822.1, forward strand.
GAGTGCCGATGGAGCACACTGGCTATGCCTAGACTTGTTAATTTAAGTCGACTTTAGCTAAGTCGACTTTAACTAAGTCGACTTAGTGAGTCTACACTTAAATTTTAAGTCGACTTTGGGGGGAACTTACAAAGTCGACCTAGAGCATCCACAATGGATGCCTAGGTTAACTTCTAGGGGTTAGGGGGACCTAGGACAGGTCCACGCTGGCGGGGGGGGCATCCCTTGCCCAGTGCCAGGGGGCTCAGCCTTTGCCCCATTGTACATAGGTACAATGTAAAAAGTCGAATTTAGCCTTAAGTCGAATTAAAAGTAGGTTAAATAAAGTCGACTTAATTTTCATTGTCGACTTTATTTTCCTTAAGTCGACTTAAGCAAGCTGCTTAAGTCGACTTAAGAAAACTGTAGTGTAGATGCAGGGTAAATTAAGTCGACTTAAGCAAGCTTAAGTCGACTTAATTTACAAGTGTAGACGCAGCCAGTCCCCTCACCCGTTTAAGCCGAAGGACTGTAAATCTGAGCACCTCTGCAGATTGGAACAGGAGAAGTTATACACTGGGAGAGAGATGGTTTCTGGGGTAGGCTGGTTAGGGCTTTATAAATCCAAGCCAACACTGCAGACCCAGCCTGGAAACCTGTCGCAGACCAGTGCAGAGTACAGCACACCACTGTCTCTGCCCTCACCCTACACCTCCTGCTTACAGGCCGGCAGCTGCATCCAGCACCACACATCTTTCTGGATGTCCTCACGGTATAGCCTCATGTGGATTGTCCTTGCAGCCTGATCTCCAGGAGACAAAGCCCAGGATAAGTGGGAAGATCTGTGTCCAAATGAAAATGTTGCACTAACAAATGAAGAAAAGCAGCTTTAACTTGAGCTTCCTATGAAACCAGTTACGTGTTAGTCTCTGGTCCCACTCTTCTAATCAAACCTGCTAGTTCAACCCAACAGCCTTTTCCATTATCCTCTCACCCTGTGTTCGTCTTACAGAAGCAGATTGGGTTGTTCCTCTACCATCTCTTAAGTCACCTGAGAATGCTGGGTGCCCCGTCCCATCCGCAGGAACGTGTTTATCTGCTGCTAGCTAACACCTGGTGTGTTGATATTTTTCCAAGGCCAGGTCCGGTCTGGTTCACAGCGTTTGGTTCACACTCTTAGCTATGCCTGTGGTTCCAGCGAGGCCTACAAGAAGATCTTTTCTAAAGTGTGCAGCTGTGTGAAGGTGGCTTCAACTCAATAATTTAAGGGTCTCAGTCTGTTGCAAAAGTGTTAATAAGGCGGCATTTCAAGCCAGCCCGTCCCCAGGGGCGGATTAGCTGGCCAGGGACAAGGTGGTAGCGTGGAACCCAGCCTCTGGCCTAGGGTGGCCCCATCCCCCCCACAGGGACAGCCCTGTTCCCACTAGCTTGTTGTGCCCAAGAACAGACATGAGGCAATATGCAGTTTCAACCAATGATCTAATCTGCACCTGTGTTTAATTAAGCTGTATTTGATCCTGAAAAGTGGTAAGTGGCCTTCACTCTCATTTAAATGCACTGGAATTAAGGGTGTTCAGAACTTCGAAGAATCAGGCCCTTTATTTGAGAGATCGAGCTGAGTAGAAGAGGGGACTTGACCAGGAGCTAGAGAAAAGAATATACTTTCAGAGCTGGCTAATCCACTGTATTGATCTTCATCTCTCTAAATTTGGCAATTTAGTAATCTATAAACTTCAGTTCAGTAGCCATTCTTGTTTCTGGGTCCCCCTAACCCAATTCTTTATACTTGCCACATGGCATCAATGACCTAATAGATGCCCTGAGATGTGAGGATACCTAGAGGATGCCTGTGCTGCAAATTAATGTGTGGTTATAGGGTGAGTGGATATACCTGTGCTAGCTTTTGTCGTAGTTTCAGGGTTGCTTCACCTGTATTCCCCCTCCACCAAAGGTTTTCAGCTCCCAGCTATCACCTCTCTTGAGCAGAGATCCACCTCTCTCTTCCTTCTGACGTGGGTTTTTCTGTAGCTCCACAGTTCCCTGCCTAGCACGGTGATGGTCCCAGCAAGCCAGACTGCTTAAAGTAGCTGGCATCTGCGCTTCGCTTTCTCTCCAAAAGTTACAGGCAGCCGTAATTGCCTGCAGTTTCATTACCCCCCAGCTTTTTCTTTGGTTTATGTTTAAGATGAAAGCATTACAAAGAAAACATATTAAAACAATAAAAGAACATGGGTGCATGCTGAAAAGACCACACCATCTCCAACCTCAGGCTCTGATAAGAGTCAGTCCTTCAAAACCTACAACAAACTCATTCCTGTGTTGGATCCAGAACCACAGCTAAGGCTGGGCAGTTCTTTCCACAGCTTGGACTTCTAACTTCCAGGAGCAGGTAATCGGACAGTGACCACCCACTCCTCAGGGCTTTGCTTCAGAAGGCTGAGGTTTCGCATAACCAGAGGTGAGGTATTTGCATTAACCTCCTCCTCGGGCTTTCCCAGGAAATCAACTTTACATTTATTGTCCCCAAAATCCATACGTGTCTGGCACATTTTCAACATAGTCCTTTGAACTCACAGGCCCTCATTACTCTCCGCCCCCCCGGAGCACTTATGTACAATCCTGGCCCAGCGTGATGCAAATCCTTTGCATTCAGATCAGTGGACCCCAAAGGTACCTTTCAGTAAGGTTTTCAAGGCTGTTGCAGGAAACATGTGTCACCGCTTTAATCTAGCTAGTGCAGGTAAAATAGGAGTGAAGATGCCGTGGTAGGGACATCCGTGTGGGCTACTAACGAAGCCTGTGCCACCACATCTTCATGGCTGTCGTTGCCCATGATCACTAGTGCAGACGTGCCGACCTGCAATACAATTTTTACACTTTAATTTGTGTGTGGATGTAACCTTGGAACCTCCTTGGGGCAGGGACCATCTTTTTATTTCTGTTTGTACAGCACGTCGCTCAATGGGTCTTGTCCATGATTCGAGCTCCTGGATTCCACAGGAATACTAATAATAAACATCATTGCAGAGTAGCACTGGAGCATGAAGAAAGGGCCATTCTGAGTCACAGCTATTTTGCACCAGCGTCAGTGACTACGTAAGGTACGAGGCAATGATGAATTGAGCCCAAAGATTTTTTTTCAGCATGATATTGTGGTGCTATCGATGCTGTTCTTGTTTAACAGAAATATCTGTGTTAATTTCAGCTCTATTTGAATCAGGAAGAAATTGTTTCAGGGTTATTATAATGGGTTCTAGAAACAATCTTTAGAAAAATAAGAATTATTTTTAAAATGAGGGAGTCTTTTATTTGCCGCCCAAAAATTCTTCTGCTGCTTTGGTGTGTCCTCCCATCCAATTCGCCTATGCAGGTGATGTGAGATCACACACAACTCTACTGCAGTCACTCTTGGCTCTGATTCAAAACCCATACAATTGAGTGGCTCGCTGCAGCTTTACAGAGAACGAAGCGCAACAACACCCTGACAGTGTTTGGCTTAATTCTGATCTCTTCTGCCGTGGTGTCTGATGAGCTAGGATGCCCAAAGACAAAGAATTATGGTCCTTTTGAAATAGAAAATGCTACGGCATGGTCTCCTTTACGTTTAAAAAATCTCTAAGTCACAAAATCATTATGCAATGCTTTTTCATTGCTTCCAAAAACTTCTTAGTGGGCCAGAGTTTAAAATTCAGAAACTGGATTTATTTAATTGTTGAGCCTTTCACATTAAAACACTCTCAGTAAAACTCACTTATTGAAGCTCTAAGTTCCACGGGAATCAGTTAGAAATGCACATGCTACTAGGGACCCAGCTGCCTCCTCGAAGGCAGGAAGAAAGCAGAAACCATCTCAAATCTAAATACCACTACAGATCCTAGGCTTCATTATGGAACCCCTCTGCCAGGTGCTGAAAGCAGCAACAAGGACTGAATTAAAAATCTAGCGGTTCCTCTTAAGATTGCAAAGCAGGCTGGAGCCCCCATCTAGAAATCTGAGAAAACTCCTCAGGGTACCTCCAGTAGGCAATACTCACAATTGTTGCATCTGTGTAACCAAAAAACCCTTCTATTAAGGAGTGAGGGAACATTGCAGTAATGTAGGAACTCAGAAGTATGTAAAAAATAAGGGAAACAGTCACCCTGTACAATCTAGAGCAGAAATCCTTTGCCTTAGTTTCCCAACTTCCAGCGTGAAAGGCCGTTGGCCAAATGTCTCTTTGATACACTACTCCTTTCCCCTCTGCTGCACCCCACGCACAGTTTGCTATCTGAGGCCACCGTTGCCCTTAAAGAAGTCCCACAATCCAGGGGTGCATTCAGGAGGGTTCACCTTCAGTCTCGGTGGCTGTTGATGTCATTGCAATTTGCACCCTTTCGCTTCTTGCAGTTACCATCTCTGCTGCCATGTGATGCTCCGCTTGCATCCTTGGTCTGGTCCAGTCCTACGCCCTCACAGCTCGCTCGCCCAGCAATTCACAGCCCTAAGACTTGCTGGGTAAAAAGCCACTCTGGCGCTGCTATTGCTGTTTCTGGACGTTAGCGGCAATTCTACGTTCTGAGCTTCTACTACCTGGCCCAGTTCTTAGTGACTTCACTGGGTAGTGGGGACCTCAGAACAGCTGTTTTCTCCTCATTTGCCTCTATCACTTCACCAGGTGTAAGGCTCAGCCCCAAACAGCAGCTTATCGGTGATTTCAGCTCTAGTGGGTAGTGAAAAAAAACATGAAGTCTCATTTGAGTCTAATTACTGAGGAAGAAGGTCAGATCACACCTAGAATCGTTAAACAGAGTCCTCCTTGCCAGCAAACAACTTCTACAGACATTTTCTCTGTTGCTCACTTAGAGGGGGCTCACTGCCCCACACTGAACAAGTGATGTTTCACTTAGAGTAACTCCGCAATTAGGCCTATTAAATGCAGCCCTCTAGTCATTCAGGAAAGGTAATAACATTTAATTACTCCTGCATCTGAAGCGTAAGTGAATGTTAGCCCCACAATATCTAAAATTGATCACCTTTGCAATGTAGGTGCGTCTATCCAAATACGATTTGCTCATGAGGGCTTTTCTTCCAGCTCAGTGGTTCTCAAGCTGTTGCGGGTCACGGCACACTTGGTAGTGTGTCACACCCCTACCGGACACATCAGCCCACCCCTTCCAGGCCAAATCCAGCCATCTCCCCGGCTCTCTGTGTAGTGACACCGTAATGTGTCCCGACACCGTGGCTGTGAACCGCTGCTCTGGTTTACCAACGAATGACCGGAGAGATCTCTTTCAGACCACTGGCTTACAAATGCATGCCACCCGCTCACGAGACGGGACACTCAGGCAACGACGGAGTTCAGGCACGTGTATGTCATCATACCTCTGTTTTTGTTTATTTTTCAACCTTGATGTAAAATTAATGGCTCACTTGTTGGGGGGGAGACATCTGATCGCTGAAGTCCTGCGGCTCTGTTTGAAATGAACGAATGAAATCCTTTTGTGGCTTGAGTGATAAAATAGGGTTTTACACAATGTCCAAATAAACAGGAACCTAGGAAGTGCCACACCAGATCAAAACAGTAGCCTACCTCGGTTGATAGCCTGTTTAATGGCAGCAAGCGCAGGAGGAAGGCACGGGAGTTAAGGGCTGGGCTCAGTTCCTGGAACTGTCAGAGATTTCACCTTTGGCAAGTTCTATAACCGCACTGTGCCTCAGTTTCCCCATCTGTCAAGTGGAGATAATGCTATTTTCTTTTGTCTGTCTTGTCTATCAAGACAAGCAATTTGGGGCAGGGACTGTCTCATGCTTACAGCATCTAGCATTTTGGAAGGCATCACTAGGGGCGTACACAGTAATAATACTCTAGTAATCCAGTGCAGGGCAATCAGATTAGCTGTCTCTGTTTGTTAAGGACTTTCTAGGCACCTTGTGCCCAATGAATAGTAATTCTGCATCTGGGAAGTGCTTACAATAAGAGGGAGAATGCACAGTAAATCAAGGAATTACATTAAGGGAAAAGGTTAGCAAGGCCTCATTAAAAGGTGAAATCACAGGACAATGTTTCCATCTACACCCTGCCAGCAAGCTATTGACTCAGGCTCACATGTCTGGCCATGGTGTGAGCACACAACTGGAATGCTGGTGCAATGGTCAGGCAAGAATTCATCAAGCCCTGCTGGGCTCAAACAGCTTGTGTCTGCAGTGAAATTGAAAGGGTAGTTAAGGAACCTGGCATTATATTTCAATCAGGAAGCTTGTTTATTTCATTCTGGGCTGTTCAGTTCTTCCCTGAAGTTTGTATGTTAACTCGCCAGCCCTTTGGCTAAATCCCGAATGCCACCTGGGATGCAAGACTTTGTCACACACACACGCTCCAACTTGTGTGTCCTTTTCCTTCCCCACCTTATTTCTTCTCTTTCCTAGCCCCCTCCTTTTTTCTTCTGTCCATAAGAGTCTGGCTTAGCCGGCCAAGGCTGTGTGTTTTACAACACTCTTGTGAGCCTGTGAACAGCAGGGTTACTACAAGCAATGCCCTAAACTGGCCAATGCTGACGAGGTTGCCAGGTCTCAGAGGCTATGTCTACACTTGGAAATTTAAGTCAACTTTAGCTAAGTCAACTTAGTGAGTCTACACTTAAATTTTAAGTCGACTTAGGGGGGAACTTACAAAGTCGACCTAGAGCATCCACACTGGATGTTTAGGTTGACTCCTAGGGGTAGGGGGACCTAGGGTACGTCCAGGGGGGCAGGGGGCACCCCTTGCCCAGTGCCAGGGGGCTCAGCCTTTGCCCCATTGTACATAGGTACAATGGGGCAAAGGGGGACAGGGACTCTGGCAGGGCATAGGGGCAGAGTGGGCATGCCAGGCTCCCCCTGTGGCCCCCCCCCCGGCAGGGAGGGCATTGGTGCAGTCCTCGGCTAGCCCTAAGTTGACTTAGGGCTAGCCCACGTCTACACTGGCTTAAGTCGACTCTAGGGAGTCGACTTAAGCCCTAAATTGAACTAAATCGAGGTTTAATAAAGTCGACTTAATTTTCCTTAAGTTGACTTAAGCAAGTTGCTTAAGTCGACTTAAGGAAACTGTAGTGTAGACGCAGGGTAAATTAAGTCGACTTAAGCAAGCTTAAGTCGACTTAATTTACAAGTGTAGACGCACCCAGAGTGACTAAGATGGCCGTGTGCAATAAGAACATAAGAACATAAGAAAGGCCGTACTGGGTCAGACCAGAGGTCCATCTAGCCCAGTATCTGTCTACCGACAGTGGCCAGTGCCCAGGTGCCCCAGAGGGAGTGAACCTAACAGGCAATGATCAAGTGATCACTCTCCTGCCATCCGTCTCCATCCTCTGATAAACAGAGGCTAGGGACACCATTCTTAACCCCTTTCTGGCTAATAGCCATTTATGGACTTAGCCACCATGAACTTATCCAGTTCCCTTTTAAATATTGTTATAGTCCCAGCCTTCACAACCTCCTCAGGTAAGGAGTTCCACAATACCTGGGTTCTTCCAGCAGTGAGGATACAAGTGAAAGTCAACACCAGAGACCGAAGATGCATGTTCTGCTCTCTTCGTTCTTGTGTTTGTCTTGGTTCATCTTCTAGGAAACAGAATTGGACTCTATCAATAACAGCAGCTCCAGCCCATCTCAGTGTCTTCTCTGTTCCCCAAAAATACAATTATTACCATCTCTGATAATGGGAGGAGAGATCCTATTAAAAATTCTCCAGCTAGAGGAAAAGGGAACATGGGATGTTGTTAAAGTGAAAGCCTCACTTAATTCTTTACATTGCAAATGCGTCAGCTTTTTCCCATACGTTTACTAAAGGGTTAATAAGATTTTCAGTAATGTGTGCGCCATGGTACTATGTAGGCGGAAGTCGTGGTATGCCAAATCTTGAACCTTGTTTAAAAATGCTTAATGTCAGAGAGTGACAGGTCACACCACCTTCGACTCTGCGCCCCTTTATTCCATCTAAATTAACACAACAGTAACACGCTGACTCTGTTATCCACAAGCCAACCGATCGATACATTTTCCAGCAAGTCAAATCCTGAACCACATGCATGTCCAAAGGATTATTCAGAATCAGAAGAGTTCAGATAAGAATAGCAACGCTGTCCCCTTTATGCCGGCGGAGAGCCTTAAAACACTTTCCAAAATGGATAAACGTTGCCATGGACAGACGGTGTGGGGAAACTGAGGCAAAGAGAGATGAATGTCACTTGCTCAGGGTCAGTGGCAGAGCCAGGATTACAGGCCAGTAGTCCTATGATTCATTATTTAACCTGGTGGGCCTGATCTGTCACTGTATTCTCCCAGTTTTACCTCTGGTACAACACCATGAAATTATACCCGAGTACCATGGTGGTGAACCACATTTGTGAAGTGCGCTGGGATATGGTTGGTACTACGGCAGCTATGCAAAGTACAGCTCTATTGTAGGGGCTGGTTCTGTTTGCTGTTTCTGCCCAGGGCTCTGGTATGACAGATTCAGCACCACGCAGGGGCAGAGTCTGAAATTGCTCATCAGAGAAGAGCCACCTGCTAAGTGCTTGGGAATTTGATTTGGCTTCATGCCTGTTCACAGATAGTATTTATTTATTTACTGTATTTATTCAGCCTGGCTCCCACCTTTCGCTCTTGATCTCTGTGCAGAAAGATGGAAACACTTGAGCAACCTGCTAAGGCCCCACCACCAAGGTGCTATGCTCCAACTGCTTCGTACAAATCCCACTTCCCCTTACGTCTTTCAAAAAGGATTATTTCTTCACACAATGCCCAGTCAACCTGTGGAACTCCTTGCCAGAGGATGCTGTGAAGGACAAGATTATAACAGGGTTCAAAAAAGAACTAGATAAATTCATGGAGGATAGGTCCATCAATGGCTATTAGCAGTGTCCCACTGCAGCTTGGATACAGCCTGTTTTTCACTGCGGTGTGTAGTTCCACGTTTCCCACATGCCGCCGCCGCCGCGTAGCCTCGGTCCAGTCCAGAACAGGCCCCCATTGTGCTAGGTGTGGGACATACACCAGACTATCCTTTCCCTAAAGACAGAGATTAAATAGACCAGACAAAGGGGGGGGGAAAGGAGTTGCTGTTATGACTCTTGTACAGACAGGGTTGTGACTTGCTGAAGGCCACACAGGGAGTCTGTGGCAGAGCTGGGGAAATTGAACCCAGGTCTCTGGCGTCCCGCTCCAGGCAAATGTCTTTGGGAAAGGGACAGCTCTTGTTTCTGTTGTACAATGCCTTGCAGGATGGGGCTCTTGCCTTTAGAGACGGTGGGAATTAACATACTAACAATAACCAAGCGCTCACCTTCTCTCTGTGCGGCTAACGCTGTTTCCTGACTAATGCGGGTTCCTGCTCTCAGCACCCCAGGCAGGCTGTTCTCAGGAAACAGCTGCTTGAACCAAGGAGTCAGCTGCATTATGCAGCTCCATTCGCCTGCCATGAGCCGCTCGGTTCTAGATGGGCTCTTTCCGGTCGGCACATCGTTACGAGGGCGTCTCAGATGGGAAAGTGCCATTTTGTAAATGAAATGGAGCCATTTGCATAAAAAGAGGTTAAAAAGCAATTAGCGCCGCCTCCTGCCACCATAAAGTGCACAATGCTCATTGCCTAACAGGGAGCGTGCTTGCCTTCATGTGTTGCGTGTGCCTGTGGATGGGGGCGGGGGAAGGGAAACGGCGAGATGCAAATGAGACTCTTCCATCATGAGCTCTGGTAATAGCCCCATATCACATCCCCAGCATCTCAGTCATCTGGCACGCCTCAGGAAACTCTGGGATTAAAGGCACAGTTGAAAGCTCACTAAGACATTAACTTCTGAATGCATGCGGGTTAGGAATTAAAACCAGCATTGGCAATCAAGTGCCAGCGTGTGGAGGGACTGATTTTCATCAGACCCGGCCTCTTAACATGATGGGGATCTGGTTCCTGTTGTTGTTACTGTTTATATTACCATGGCACGTCAGAGCCCCGGTCACAGACCAGGAGCCTGCTGTGCTAGGCGCTGTACAAACATAGACCAAAAATACGGTCCCTGCCCAATTTAAGCTAAGAGACAACAGATAAATACGGACAGACTGGTGGGGGAGTATGAGGAAACAATGAGACAGTATTGGCCACCTCACAGGCCATGGTCTCAACACACTGTCGTCAAGCTTTTTGTAGGAATCGCAGCAGAGGAGAGTTTTAGGAAGAGATTTGAAGGAGGATAATGAATTAGTTTCCCAAATGTTTATGGGGAGTTTCTACCCACCTTGAGGGGCAGCATGGGGAGAAAGCATGAAGGTGCTTATTTGGAAATTTAACAAGTGGGTGATGGAGGCTGATTTCGCAGACCAGTCAGAGATGGGAGGTAACATTCCTCTCTCTTATACACACACACACACACACACACACACTTCCTACCCTTTCCCCTCTGCAACACACAGAGAAGAAGATACTGAAGAAGAGATGGTAGATAGGGCGGGGATAGGCCATGAAGAGCCATGAAAACGAAGACAAGAAGCTTCGGTTTGATATGACAGAGAAGATAGAGCCAGTGGAGGAATGCAAATCAGGAGTGACGTGGTCAAAGCAACCGGTTTGGAAAATGGCCTTTGCAGCAACATTATGGCTAGATATGAGTGGGATGAGATTGCATTTGTTAAGGCTGAGAAAAGGATTTTGCAGTAATGGTGGCATGACAGGGATGAGAGTTTTAGCTGTGGGGATGGGTAGGAAAGGCCATATCACAGAGCTGTTTTGCAGAAAGAATCTATAAGATTTAGACACAGCCTGGATGTGAGGACCTAAAGCAGTGATGGCGAACCTTTTAGAGACCGAGTGCCCAAACTGCAACCCAAAACCCACTGATTTCTCGCCAAGTGCCAATACTGAGGTTTTAGTTTAGAAAAAACAACTTATACATTAACATCTTTTGTCTTAAAAGAAAAACACAATAATGGAGCTTTCAATGATACAAACAACTTTTTATTGAAAGGCAAAAGTTTGCATTTAGAATGCTTTTGAACAATTAATGTGATTTTTGCTGTTGTATGCATGTTGATAATTTGTCTATCCTTGGCTCATGCTTTGTAAGTTTGAGAGCAAGACATGCAGCACTCAGGTCATCTGTTAGTCTGTTTCTGGTGCCAGATTTGATATAATTCAAAGCTGAAAACAGCTGCTCACAAGCATAAGATGAGCCAAACAAAGTAAGGAACGCAATCCCAAGTGCTTTCATTGACTTAAAATTATTTGGCAGAGAATTCCACACTTTGATTTCATTTTCAGGACTAACTGTGCTGTCGTTTGTCATCACTTCTATCTTCTCCAGTGTTTCACGCAGGTCATAGAATTTATTTTTCCAGATAGAGCTTTCTTGAAATTCCAATAGCTCCATTTCCAGATTTCCTAAATCTAACCAGTGTAAGCAGGAAAGATCAAGTTCTTCATATTTGGCTTTATCTGGAGAAGTAAGAAAACGCAGGGTTGTCTCCATCTTACGGAACTGTAAAAATCTGTTACTAAAATTCACCTTTGCAGCTGCTACAATGCTAGAACATTCCTTGTGAATTTCCTGATGGCTCGTAGGATTGTCAGCAAATGTAGAATTTTCTAAATGCATTTTTAGATTTGGAAAATATTTTAGCTGCCCACTTTCAAGATCTCTTTCAAAAACCTTCAGTTTTCTCTCAAATGTTTTGATATCACAAAACATCCTTTCTGCTGTTTTCCCTACACCTTGTAGTTGTTTGTTAAGTACATTGAAGTGTAGTGTAAAATCTGTAAAAAACATGAGGTTGGTAAGCCAAGCCGTATCAGTGAGCTGTAGATATTCCTGCCCTTTTTCATTTAAAAACAGCCTAATTTCATCCAAGCAGGCTACAAATCTCTCCAGGACTCGTCCTCTGCTCAGCCACCGGACATTATTGTACATAAGTAAACAATTATACTGCGCCTGAACCTCCTCAAGAAGTGCTTGAAACTGTCGATAATTCAGAGCACGAGCCATGATGTAATTCACAATTTTTGTGACATCTTTGAGGACATCGTCAAATTTTTTGCTGCTTTCCCTGGCACAAAGAGCTTCTTGATGTATAATACAATGGAACTGAATGACTTGATGTTTTATTTCTTTAACAAAGAACTGTATGAAACCAGATGTTGTCCCCACCATAGAAGGTGCCCCATCACTAGTAATTGAAACCACTTTTTCTGGTCTTATGTCTTGTGACAAAAAAGCCTCCATCACAGCATTGTAGATATCTATCCCTTGTGTTCTTACAGGCAAAGATACCAATTTCACAAGCTCTTCTCTCATGATGTCACCAGCAGCATAACGCAAAA
>ML685822.1:1466517-1476695 GCA_007922175.1 Pelusios castaneus
GCCGAGTGCCACCTCTGGCACGCGTGCCATAGGTTCGCCACCACTGACCTAGAGAGAGGTCTGAGTGGAAGATGTCACCCAGGCTATTGCCTGAGTCCTAGGCAGGGTTACAGTGTTCTCCACATTGATCATAAAAGGAGGTAACAGAGAGGACTGGTAGTGGGAGAGGAAGATTAAGAGCTTTGTTTTCACCATGGTGAGCTTGAGCTGAGGGGTAGACATCCATGAGGAGATGTCAGAGAGACAGGCTGAGATTTTAGGTTGGACAGAAGGACACAATAGAGAGGTAGATCTGTGAGTCAAGTGCATTGTTGTTTGCAGATGAGATGACTTAGGGATATGGCATAGGCAGAGAAGAGAAAGGGTCCCAGTCCACAGCCCCGTGGAACGCCATGGAAAATTGGAGGACATGCTGATGGGGCAATTAGGGTGCGTCTACACTTACAAGATAGGTCGATTTAAGGAGGCTTAAGTCGACCTAAACTACTCCGCGTCCGCACTGGGCTTTTATTAAGTCAACTTAAGCATTTCCTTAAGTGGACTTAAGAAAAAGTTAAGTCGAGGTAATAACACCTCGTTTTAGGTCTACTTAACACTTAAACTGACCTTATTAGGTCGACCTAAGCCAGTGTGGACGGGGATTAGTGTCCAAGTCGACCTTATTAAGTCGACTTAATAAAGTCAACTTAACTTTTCTAGTGTAGACATAGCCTTAGCGAGGTCAGAGAACCAAGAAGGGACAGAGTCACAGAAACTAAACGGTAAGATTTCACAAAGAGGATCATGATCGATGCCATGGAAGAGGGCTGACAGCTGGATGAGGATGGAGTACTGGTTTTGAGATTTTGTTAGGGAGCAGTAATTAGAGATCAAGTTTTAGGGCAAAGAACCTGGGATTCAGGTGATCTGGGTTCTATTCCTGGCTCTTCCATTGGCTCCTGGCTAGATAATCTCTCTGTGCATGGGTAAACTGAGGCTAATTAAACTTATGTGTGTCTACAAAGTGCTTTGAGATATACAGGCAGTAAGTGCTAAAAGCTATAGGGAGAAAAGAAGGCTACTTTTGTAGCTAAAGCATCGAACAAGGACTGTGGCTTGTGGCTGCTATTCGAGGACACCATGGGTGCCATACACTTTGGCAGGCTGATCCTTGAACATTTGCTGTGTCCCTTGCTCTGTGGTTTGCATATGCTCCCTTCTCTATTCCTGTGCTTCATGGTAAATAGGAGCTGTTCCCTTTTGTCATGGGGGCTGGCTTGTCTGGAGTTCATTCTTGTACTCAATCTATTGGGCTTGCTGCCCAGTTGAGCTGCTCGGCTCCTTATTTTGATGTTAACACTGAGTATTGATTTAATCGCATGTCCCTAAGATGTCTAATGATAGGTATTTTATAACTATATCAAATCAGAAATAAATAGGGCTGGAGGGGTGGCATTTTTCTAACACTTGATGAAAATTTCTGTGCAAGAAGCACCACCTCATGTGTGTTAGTGAGCAAGATGTCACAGGGGAATGTAGCTTCCTCTTCTCACAGAGCCTCATCAAGGCCACGGGACAGCCTGGAAGAAGAGACAGAGCGAGAGCTGAATTAAAGAGAAAACAAATACAGCGGTGCTAATAAAATTAACGTTTCAGCAAATTGCTCAATTTTCTGGCAAAATTGGGTAGTTAGAATAATTTTCGTGTTCTATTAAGTCCTGCCGTGCTTTCCCCTCTCTCTCTCACACACATTCTGCTTTCCCGCCCCTTCCCCTCTACAAGGCACAGAGAATAAGAAAACAAGCCCATTAGCCCAATGAACAGAAGAACAACAGGAAAGTTTGAGAAGAGCCAACTGCTCTGCTTGAGCAGGTGCTTTCTGGAGATCAGCCAGCTGTCCTGCCTTGGGCTTGTTCAGTACTTATGCTAATCAGGGTGAGGACACATCTCTTGGATGGCAGACTGCCGAGCTACTGCAGTAAATGGAGCTTGGCCCTCTGAGTTACTTAAATAACACCCCAGCATGGTGCCAGGAACTGCTGGAGACGCTGCTTTGTGCATTAACCTGAGGTCAGGTCTCCTTATAGATCCCAGTGTAGGAGTGTTAAACCCCAGTTTACTGGCTAAATTTCAACATAAGCTAATTGAGTCATTTGTTAAAAGTCCTCCCTTCCAAATGGCTGGCTTCTCAACATCAGGGACATCTACCTACACTTCTAAAGCACCATGTACCTAAACATCTGAGGCATCCTGTTCTAGAGAAGGGCACCTAGACAGAAGAATGACCACCGGCGAGTGCTTGGGATGGTATGCAAGGCAAGGTGTAAATTATGGAGAGGCAGAAGCTGATGAGAAAATAACAGACCTATAAAATATTAGAAAATGAACCCTACATGGCCACATGAACAGGTGACAGTGCGCAGTGTTCCAAAGGTGGTATTGATGTGAGCTTGGGATAGAGCTAAGAGTGGGACAGCAAGGTCATTTTTGCACCATCCTATATTCTGTGCATGCCACCACCATAGGAGGGGATAGATCATAGATAATAGCATCATAGAAACTGGAAGGCACCATGGCTATGTCTACACTTGTTAATTTAGATCGACTTAGCTAAGTTGACTTAGCATGTCCACACCTAAATTTTAAGTCGACTTAGGGGGGACCCTACAAAATCGACCTAGAGCATCCACACTGGATGCCTAGGTTGACTTCTAGGGGTTAGGTGGACCTGGGACAGGTCCACGGTGGCAGGGGGGGCACCCCTTGCCAAGTGCCAGGGGGCTCAGCCTTTGCCCCATTGTACCTGGGTACAATGGGGCAAAGGGGGACAGGGACCCTGGCAGGGCAGGGTGGGCCGGGCATGCCAGGCTCTCCCTGTGCCAGCCACCCTGGCAGGGAGGGCAGTGGGGAAGCCCTGAAGTTCCCTAAGTCAACTTAAAGTCGACTTAGGGGTACTCCACGTCTACACTGGCTTAAGTCGACTTTAGAAAGTCAACTTAAAACAAGGTTTTAGAAAGTCGACTAAATTTTTCCTTAAGTCGACTTAAGCAGCTGCTTAAGTTGACTTAAGGAAAGTGTAGTGTAGATGCAGAGTAAATTAAGTCGACTTAAGCAACCTTAAGTCGACTTAATTTACAAGTGTAGACGCACCCCGTGAGAGGTCATCGAGTCCAGTCCCCTGCACTCAGGGCAGGACCAAGTACCCTCTTAAACCATCCCTGACAGGTGTTTGTCTAACCTACTCTTAAAAACTTCCAATGATGGAGATTCCACAATCTGCCTAGGCAACTTATTCCAGTGGTTAATCACCCTGACAGTTAGGAATTTTTTCCTAATGTCCAACCTAAACCTCCCTTGCTGTAATTTAAGTCCATTACTTCTTCTTCCATCATTGGTGGTTAAGGAGAACAATTTTTCTCTCTCTTCCTTGTAACAACCTTTTGGGTACTAGAAAACTGTTGTCATGTCCCCTCTTTTCCAGACTAAACAAATCCAGCTCTTTCAAACTTCTCTTATGAGTCAAGTGTTCCAGACCTTTAATCATTCGTGTTGCTCTTCTCTGAACTTTCTCCAATTCCTCCACGTCTTTCCTGAAATGAGGCGCCCAGAACTGGGCACAATACTCCAGTTGAGACCTAGTCAGGGCGGAGTAGAGCGGAAGAATTACTTCCCGTCTCTTACTTACAATACTCCTGTAAATACACCCCAGAATGATGTTTGCTTTTTTTGCAACAGAATTACACCATTGACTCATATTTTGCTTGTGATCCCAATGAGTCTATTGTAGCCAGGAGGGCCAGTCCTATAGCTCAAACAGGATCATGCTTTTAGTTCAAGAACTCCTGTGTATCTGCTTAGCCTGCCTCAAAAACGTAGGCTGAATTGTTGAATGATTCCTGCCAGGCCAATAGCCCCCATCTCTTTCCACTCTGCAGCTCATTGCTTTTTCAGCTTCCCCAAACACTGAACAGCATTTAGTTGATCTTCAGCTAATCAACATGCCCACAACTCCCACGTAAAAAGCGTATCCTCCAAGCAGGTCTCCTGTTCCTCCTGAATGGTGCATGGCCCAATACCCTTCATTCTGTAGCCACTAGTTCATGGTCAGGTTTTATAATTAGGGTTTAAAAGGAAAAAAAAATTGCATGAGTAAAAGGCTCCAGGTCTTAGCCAATGGCTGGTGAAATGTGGATGTAGTAAAACAGCAGCAGTAAGAGTGTGACTCTTCTTTGCGTCACGCGTGTATTACACGGACCGTATTCTGTGCGCCTGTGGCCGAACGGGAATAGACGATAACAAAGAGAGAAGGGGGCATTATCTCAGCTTTCCCTCCTCCCTTTGATGTCATGGTTCTGTGTGATTCTCGAGTGCTGAGCAGGCAAAGTTAAGGACTGGGGACTTTCAGTGGGAGGACAGGCAGTAGGTGACCAGGTCTCAGGCCTTGCTTCAGCCCCAAGAAGAAAAAGACTAATTAGATTATCTAGTTCAAGGATCAGACTAGCTAGTTCATCACTGGCCACCACACTACGGCTTTCATTAAGTTGACTTAAGAAATAAATCGACTTAATGAAAGCTTAAGTCGACTTAATAACTACCACTCATTAGCCTCCTTAGGTCAACCTAACCCTTCCTTAGGTCGACCTAAGCCCAGTGTGGACGCATAAATCTACTTTGTTAAGTCGACCTAAGGGCAGGTAGGTCGACTTAACAAAGTGGACTAAGTCGACTTAGTGTTGCCACTTGTTAAGACTTTAATACGGTCGATTTTAAGTCGACTTAAAGTCGACCTTATTAAAGTCCACTTAACAAAAGTCGACATAACTTTTCTAGTGTAGACATAGCCACTTCTATGGATTAGCACTCAGAAAGGTTGGGTTCTAATCCAAATGCACAGGTACCCGTAATTCTGGTATTTCCTAACTTTTGAGCGCTTGACTTTGCAACCGTAGTGTTCTTTCAATGTGTGTGTGGGGGAGAGTGTGAGGGGGGTGTAGTTTGTGTGTGAAATTCCCTGGTTTTTTTAAAAAGGAAACTGAGAAAACAAATTCTACCATGTGGCATCACATTGACACCCACATGGTCGAGCAGCCGTGTTGGGACCTCTCAATCCGTCTCCCAGATTTCTGTCACTTGAACCAACAGTAACTGGTAGCAGTAGTGGGTCGTACGGCCCAGCACTAGCTGGAGATGAGACGCACACTGTGCCAGTGGGTTTCACAGACGCTTTCTGACAGCAGACGAATGATGATCCATTCCAGGCTTTGGAGAGGAGTGTGCTCTCGGAGACAGACTGTTCTGCTTGGTTCCCCAACACGTGGCCCCTTCTGCCGCATCCCCTCCAAGCTGTCCTTCTCCTGTCTCTTTTCTTTCCCACACCTCTCTCATTGTCGCAGGCTCATTCTCCTGGCCTACCTCGTTCCCTTCTGCACTCCTGAGGTTGCCCCATTTTCTTCCTCCTCCAGCTCTTGAGATGATCTCATTGGCTCCCAGTCTCCCCACGTACTCCCTCATTATCTGTCTCCTTGCCCAACCAGGCCCAGCGTCCCCTTTCCCTCAGCCACCGACAAACACGGGGGATTACTGGCCTCAGGCCAGGGCCCTTGGATCGTGGCCACTCCCCGGCAGCTCACCTGAACCAGAGGGAAAGGAGCTAAGAAATCCAAATCCCCAAAAGCCCCAAATACAAAGCTCCTGATTGGCGGAGACATCTAGTAACCCCAACTGGCCGGGGCACACTACTTAAACCAGAGAGAGGCAGAGGAAGTTGTGTGAGTAATTAGCTGAGTTCCTGGCAATCATGGATTCAGTCTACTTGCCTGACCCCTGCTTTCCTGTCTGCTCATCACTCCTGCTACTGAGTCTGTTCCTAATTCTTGCCCTCCTTATCCCAGATGCCCTGTATATCTCCACTTTCTGCTTTCCAGCCTTGTTCCAGGTCCCTTCTACGCCCTATGCTTCACGCTGACTCTAACCATTAGGTATGACTGCCAAACCCATGTCCCTAAAACTGATTTTTAAACCACTCCCAGACGCCCCTTTCCCCTGGTCTCCTCGCAGTTCCATTCATTTTGATGGAATCGGTGGGCTGAAGCTGCTCACAAAACTCAGTCCTGGTCCAGTGGTGCAGTGACAGGGGTGGGGGGTCCAAGGCCATTGGTGTCCAGCTGCAGGGGAGCACCGGGCTGGCTCCGCATTAGGGCTGGATTAAAGGGGCCCTGGTCTGGGGTGCCCACTTTTGGGGTGCTGCCCGGTGGCCCCCGCCCCGTAAGGGCCAAACTGGTGATTGGGCGGCTGTGGCCCCTGGCATTGGAGAGGAGCCGTTGAATGCTGTGAGGGGGCAGGGCCAGAGGCTGTCCTCTCTCCACACAGCGTTCAGGCCTGTCCCATCCCTAGCTAGCTGGTCAGCCCCAGGGGGCAGGATGGCCCGTCCCCAGGCCCAGCAGTCACATGCTGGCTTAGCCATGTTACAAACAGAGTCCTGGGGCACTTTTAAAGACTAACACATTTATTTATCACATGAGCTTTCATGGGAGAAAATCCCACTTTGTCAGACGCTTTGAAGACGGGGAACTTACAGAACGGGAGGAAAATAAATGCAGGGAGTGTAAGTCATGGGATCAGGTCAAGCTGTAAGAGCAAATCAAAACAGTTGTTCAGATTCAAACACTGGGGAACAGCATATGCAGGGAGGTGAGGTCAAATCACCTGTTGTAATAAGAAAAAAAACCAAACAAACCCCCAAATCCCAAGATCCCTATTTAGCCCTAAGCCTAAAGCAACGTGTCAACTCTGCATATGAATACCAATTCTGCAGTTTCTCCTTGAAGCTTTGATTTGTAATCCATTTGTTTATATGACTATTAATAAACCATCAGTGGAGTGAGCTGGGAGATTGAAGTGTTCCCCTACTGGTTTTTGAATGTGGTTATTTCTGGTGCCAGATTTGTGTCCATTTAGTCTTTTATGCAGAGACTGTCCTGTTTGTCCAATATATAAGGCAGAGGGGCATTTCCAGCACATGATGGCATAGATCACATTGGTGGATGAGCAGGTGAATGAGCCCTTGATGGAGTAGGTGGTTTGATTAAGTCCTATGATGGTGTCTATTGTGCAGATATGTGGACAAAGTTGGCAGCGTGGTCTGTTGTAGGGATATGTTCCTGCTTTAATGTTTCTGTCGTTTGATCTGTAGTTGCTGGTGAGTATCTGTTTAAGGCTGGGGGGCTGTCTGTAAGCAAGGAGAGGTCTGTCTCACAAGGCTTGAGAGAGTGAGGGACCATCTTGTAGAATAAGCTGTAAATCAGGGGTGGGTGTCAAACACGCAGCCCACAGGCTGAATGTGGCCCCCAAACCTCTTCCATCCGGCCCAGGAAAATGCAAACAGGCCCTGGACATGAGAACCAGAAAACTTGATGTGCTTGGTATGTGGGAGGCCTTCTAACCTACATGAATGCACTGGCTTTCGTAAAATGTCCTTTAATTGGTGGAGCAGAGGCCGATTGAATGATTTACAACTACTAGATGCAGCTAAAGAAGTTCTCCATTAGCTCAGGTGAGCTAAAGGGAAACTAGGATCAGGGCCGTCCCTGGGGGGTGGGGAGGGCGAACGGGTCGCCAGCTCCCTCCCACAGGCAGCCTCCAGGGCTGGGCCGGCTCCGGCTCCCACCCTTCCTTGCCCCGCAGGCGGCCTCGGCTTCCCAGCCTGAGGCCGGGACCGGAGCCGGCTCCCCCCCCCACAGCAGGCGGTCTTGGCCTACTGGCCCGGGGCCGGAGCCAGCTCCCCTCTGCAGGCGGCCTCCCGGCCCAGGGCCAGCTCCCTGGGGGGCGGGGCCCTGTTTTGGCCAATTGGTCCTGGGGCCTGCTCCCCCCACGGGACAGCCCTGACTAGCATTAAGCATCGCTGGCTGCGGCCATTCTGCTTTCTATGAAATAGCTGGTCCTTGGAGCAGAGCCTGGAACCTAATTGTTCTAGGTCTAGTCTTTTGCATTCTCTCTCTCGCCCAGTGGATATTTATTTCACACGAAGAAGAACAGCTTCAATAAGGGAAGATTAAACAAGCTCTGCTATGTCCCGCTGGGTAGAGTGCTCACCTGGAATGTAGGAGAAAGGGGTTCGAGTCCTTTATCCAAGCCAGGCGGAGTGAGAATTTGCATCTGGGTCTCCCACATCTCAGGTGAGTGCTCAGCTAGAAAAAGGGCACTACCACATTTTGTGCAGAGCTTGATCTGATCTGATCTTTGTGCTCTAAGGCAGCCTGTGTGAACACTTGCTAGATCAAGCCCTGCAAGTGACATAGGTAGGAAAATGCTTAGTGGGGGATCCCACTGGTACTTAGATGCGAGTGAGGCTCCAGACAGCTTAGTGGCTTCGTTCATGTGCACTGGCAGACATGTAGGTGCCGACAGGGTTAGGCAGCTATGGTGCAGGGGTTTTAAAATTCTAAGTTTTGATTTTAGGTACCTAAAATAGCAGTTAGACACCTACATCTCTTTGTAGATCTAGCTGTAAATGCGTTACAGACATGAAAGAAAAGACATAGGTCTAGTAGTATTCCTGGGAGTCACCAGATGTTATTATTAGGGTTAGTTTTACAAATCTTGTTTAAATTAATGTGTAAGCAGTTAGATCTTGGAGAAATGCTGGCTGCTAGTTGTGGTACAATTCTTTTTAGAAGCTCTCAGTAAAATTGATTCTCCCTGAATGAAATGATTTCTTGGATGCATATTTGCTGTGTACATGAGATACCCTCAGACAAATTAAAGCATGAGAACAAAAGCCCTATGGCCCCTGACATGAAGATCTTATAGACAGACAACATAGGAATATAGAGAAGGGCGGCTATGAAAGTAGTGTGAACAAGTGGTGAATTATGATATAGTCCTTGTGAGGGGCATGCTTTTGTGCAGGAATAGGAGTTATGAACCCTTAGTTGAGGGGTGGGCTGGACCGTATGAGATTGACAGGGAAGGGGCCTTGCAAGACGAGAACTGAAGGAGTAGATAGTGGAGTGGGGGTAGTCAATTATATTTTTGTTAAGGTCCAGATTTCATGGTCAATGTGTCAGGACTCCAGAGAAACATTTTTCACCTAGGTTGCAATGCTGTGTAATATACCCAGGGACTACTACAGGAGTAGTCAGGAGATGGATCATGGGCCGAATCCAGACCACCAGAGACTTTTGACTGGATCACAAACTCTTGGAGGCCGGGCAGTTTTAGTATGTTTGTGCTGGGGGCAAGTGTGGGTAGAGGAGTGACTGGCTGTGTGCTGGTAGGCCTGGAGGGGCTGGTGTTTGTGGCTGACAGGTAATTCAGGGTAGCAGGTGTCCCTCCCTGCTATAAACTGAGCCCTAGCCTCCTAGGACTGACAGCTGGAGCTCCAGTAGGTGCCTGAGGCTGACTTGTAACTCAGGAGGGAGGTGACCCCCTGCCCTCTGTAAATGGAGCCCTGCTCAGTGTGCCTAAACTCAGTGCCTTAGCCCCCCCCCCCAGAATTTGGCTTTTCAGCCCCCCCCCAAGAGGCGCACCGGAACTCAGAATTTCAGCCCCACCAGGATTTGGGGATTAAGCCCGGTGGGAGCCTTGCCAGGACTGGAGACCTCAGCTCTTCTGGGACTTGGGGTCCTGGTGTGCCCTGTCATCTGGTGATAAACCACTGGCAATCTGGATTTGGACTGTGGGCGACCTATTGACCGCTGCTGTGATTGGAGGCATGGAGAGCAGGAGGAAGACGTGAAAGGCTGGATGCCTTGGGCAGAATAAGGCAACTGCAGATGGGGAGCAAAGATTGTTGAGCGTGAAAGCCCTGAACTTGGGGAGGAAGGCAAAGCAGGGTAGGGTGGATGGGAAAGGATGAGATGGGGGGTCAGGGAGGTGGTTGCAGGAGTGGAGGTGGTGGTAGGGTACCAGGGTGCAAGGGGGCTGGGGTGGGGGACTGGCAGGTGCCCCATGGCAGAAGGGGTGTGGGACTTATTTCATGCAGGGGCTGGAGGAAGAGGGAGGTCCCAGCAAGACGGTGCTCCAGGTTGCAGACAGTGGTTTCCAGGGGGTCAGCATGGTGGGGAAGGGGTGTCTGGCAACCTCCAGCCCAGAGCCCAGCAATGCCCCAGCTGGACATGAGAAGATGGGTGGTGGCTTGCAGCAGAGACTACAGGCCCCAGCATGCAATGCTCACCATGCACTCTAGCCGCTTCCTGGGG
>ML685822.1:1481695-1510145 GCA_007922175.1 Pelusios castaneus
GGAGGAAGGAAAGCAAAATTATCTGTTGTAATGGAAAAAGAACCTATAGTCTTTATTCAGTCCTGAGTTCACTGTTTCAAATCTACATATGCACTCCCTGCATTTGTTTTGCTTCCATTTTGTGAGTTTTCCATCTTCAAGGATCTCACGAAGTGGGATTTCTCCCATGAAAGCTCATGCAATAAATAAATTTGTTAGTCTTTAAAACTGCTGTCAGACTCCTTGTTTATAAAAATAAGGGTTAGTCAGAAGCACACGAAGCATTGGGGGTGAGCTGTCAGATTTTTTTTTTTCCCTACCCAAGAACTTTCCTTATCTTTCTCTTTCAGGATTTTGCAGCAGGTGAAAGTCTGAGAAGTGTTATGACTTCAAAGATCTTTCTTGTCTGTTGCCCATTTGGCCGCAAGGAGATATGGCTGCACAAGCTAAGTACAGTATTGTCAGGGAAGTGGGCCGAGGGAGCTATGGGGTAGTTTATGAGGCAGTTGTCAGTCAAACCAGAAACAAAGTGGCTGTGAAAAGGATGCATTGTAACGTACCTGAAAACGTGGAACTGGCTTTGCAAGAGTTCTGGGCCCTGCAAAGTGTTCAGAGCCAACATGAAAATGTGATCCAGTTAGAAGAGTGTGTCTTGCAGAGTGGCCAAGTCTTTCAGCCAATCAGCCGCCAGTACAGGAAATCAGACAATCACCTGCTACTGATTGAGACCTGTCTGAAAGGGCGGAGATGCATGGACCCCAAGTCTGCGTGCTTTCTGTGGTTTGTGATGGAGTTCTGCGACGGTGGAAACATGAATGACTTTTTGCTGTCTCGCGCTCCAGATTCCCAGCTGAATAACAGCTTTATGCAGCAACTGAGCAGCGCTGTTGCTTTCTTGCACAGAAATCAGATTGTGCACAGAGACCTGAAGTCGGACAATATTCTTATTTCCCACAGGCCTGGAGGTCCTGTAGTAAAGGTAAGAGGGTAATCCTTGCTCCTGCTCAATATACAGGTGAGGTGTTGGACTGTTCCATTACTTGCACTTAGTTGGTCACTTGTGTAACATTGTTATATTCAAGTTCCAGAGGTGCAGCTGGGTTAGTCTTGCTCAGCAAAACAAACACGCAGTCCTGTGCCACTTTTGGAGACTAACAAATCTATTTATTGAAGGCCACACACGAAAGCTCATGTGATAAATAAATTTGTTAGTCTTTAAAAGTGCCACTGGACTGGACTGCTTGTTTGTTTTGTTATATTTAGTTTCCTCCTTTGTTTCCTTCCCTTTTAGAAAAGGGTGGGCAAGTCCCCTGTATGAGTCTCGAGAATTTTGACGAGGGCTTGGGGGAATCAGTTGCTATTAGGAGTTGGAATGTGGGAATCCCGTGAGAGCATTTCTGTAGCACCATCGATGTGATTCTCTTGAGAGGAAAAGTTTAGGACTGGTTCAGTTTTAAACCACTACCTAGCCACAAAAGCCCATGAAACCGTATGCCCAGAGAAATTCGTTAGCCTTTATGGTGCCACAGCACTCTTGTTTTTACTGTACACAGACTAAGGCGGCTGTTATGCGGGGTGTAAAGGGGGAGAAGGACATTGGATGCTCCTTTAGTATTGATCACTGTTTGTGACTTTTATTAACAGAATGTGGATACAAATTTAGGAGGTTTAGCAGCAGTTTACTGATAATACACAATAAGCAATTAAACAGGGCAACACAGGATACAGCAGGCCATGAGATTTTAATCGGAAGGTTAGGAGCTCATATGCTTCCTGCTGACTCCAGGTGAATACAACAGATAACATGTCGTTTAACCCTAGTAATGAACTTTAAGCAAAACAGCAGCAAAAGCAGCATAAGATGCAGCAAACACCACTTTTCCTATCACACATCCACTCAGACCATTCACACTTGGAATGTGCAGGGCTAACTTTAAGACTGGCCAGGTCAAAGTTAGCCCAGGTGCCAAGGCTTGAGAGGGTGAGGAAGTTGCGGTGCGCACCGACCCCATTGCACTGATGTCAGTCTTCCTCCCCTCGTTCCCGAGCGGCGGCGTTTTTATGGATGAATCAATCAAAAGGGGGTAGAGGGGGAAAAGCCCTCCCTTTGTATCCTCCTTCATCCTTATTGGGAGTTATTGACCGGTCATTTCTTCTTTCTTGATTGGCACTCCTGGGTTCTGGCCAGTCAGTGAGTTTTTGCCCTTGGGCAGGAACTTTCATTCACCCCACCCATAACCTCTTTCTCAACCATTCTTGTTGCCCTCAGTAATTCAAGTAATTTTAAGCTATATAAATTGCCATGTAATTAAAACTTGCCATTCAATACAATAAAGACTGCTGCGCCCAGCAATTTTATCTTGAGGGGGATTTCTTCACTCTTTTGAGAGGCCCACGCTCCATCCTCTCAAGGGTGTATCTTGCACAAGTGTTTAACCACAATGCTCCAGGTCAAGAGACATGCCACAATACTAAACTGGCTTAGCCCAGACTATTCTGGAAAGTCCCAAAGGGACCTGCTACAGGACAGAGTTGTTTATCTCAGACTTGTCTTAGAACGTCCCTGAAATAGAGCCAACACTTTAGTTTTAGCTTGGCCTAAACCCCATCTGTCTTTTGGTTGAAATTTTTAAGCTGCCTGGCATGACACGGCTACCCCCCTGGAATTCGTTACCTAGCCACTGTGTTCCTGATCAGTGGTGGAATATTTCTGTGCAGTATCACAGCTGGGTCCAGGACCTTGTGGGACTATACTTGGTAATACTGTGCCTAGAGGGTTATCACACTAAACTCTAGAGGATACAGTTGCTGGCAGAGGATCTTTTTAAATACACTCTGGACCAAGTGATTGCAACTAATTTACTGTACTATTACTCTTGCTTTCTGGAACAGATTAGATTTCTCCTGTGGGGGTATGGGAAGGCACTATGAAGACTCCCAATTCCACAGCAGTTACAGTAGTTAACCCAGAGGATGATAGGTTTGTCCCTTGTGGGTAACCCATGTTTTGGTTCTCCAGATTAATACTGGAATATGCTTTCACCTTTGGAGCAGCCAAAGGGCACAAGAACTGATGTCTTGTAATTCAGTACAGATAATGGTGGATAATACAGTAGAGTTCGGAGCACTCAACATAGTTATCTGCTCAATTGCTGTTCTACACTGTTCATGTCTTCATGCACAGTACTTCAGAGATTGTTACTGAGAGTCTAATAATTTGGGTTCAGCTTAACCTAGTCAAACTGGAGTTTTCTGAAAGATAATGACGATAAGTGTTCCAGAGGGGGAACCATGTTAGTGTAGTTCAGCAAAACAAACGAGGAGTTCTGTGGCACTTTTAAAGACTAACAAATCTGTTTAATGCATGAGCATTTTTCCCACAAAAGCTCATGCATTGAATCATAGAATAATAGGGTTGGAAGGGACCTCACGAGGTCATGTAGTCCAACCCCTGCTAAAAAGCAGGACCCCTCCCACTAAATCACCCCAGCCAGGGTTTTGTCTAACCGAGCCTTAAAAATCTCCAAAGATGGAGATTCTACCACCTCCCTAGGTAACCCATTCCAATGCTTCACCACCCTCCTAGTGAGAAAGTTTTTCCTAATATCCAACCTTGACCTCCCCAGCTGTAATTTGAAACCATTGCTCCTTGTTCTGGCCTCTGTTACCCTTGAGAACAGCCTAGCTCCCTCCTCTTTGGAGCAACCCTTCAAGTAGTTGAAGGTTGCTATCAAATCTCCCCTCAGTCTCCTCTTCTGTAGACCAAATAAGCCTAGTTCCTTCAGTCTCTCCTCGTAAGTCATGTTCCCCAGCCCCATAATCATTTTCATTGCCCTCCGCTGGACTCTTTTTCTAATTTGTCCACATCCTTTCTGGAGTGGGGAGCCCAAAACTGGACACAGTATTCCAGTTGCGGCCTGACCAGTGTCAAATAGAGGGGAATTATCACATCCCTCGATCTGCTGGCAATACTCCTACTGATGCAGCCTAATATGCCATTGGCCTTTTTGGCAACAAGGGCCCACTGTTGGCTCATATTCATCTTCCTGTCCACCATAACCCCCAGGTCCTTTTCTACAGCGCTGCTACTTAGCCGATCGGTCCCCAGCCTGTAGCAGTACATGGGATTTTTCCGTCCTAAGTGCAGGACTTTGCACTTGTCTTTGTTGAACCTCATGAGGTTTCTTTTGGCCCAGTGTTCCAATTTGTCCAAGTCTCCCTGGATCCTGTCCCTGCCCTGCAGAGTATCTACCAGTGCCGCCAACTTGGTGTCATCCGCAAACTTACTAAGCACGCAGTCTATTCCGTCATCAAGATCATTAATGAAGATGTTGAATAGAACCAGCCCCAGGACCGACCCCTGGGGCACTCCACTCGTTACCGGTTGCCAACCAGACATCGAGCCATTGATTCCTACCCGCTGAGCCCGTCGATCTAACCAGTTTTCGATCCACCTTACGGTCCACTCGTCCAACCCATACTTCCTTAACTTGCCGACAAGAATGCTGTGGGAAACCGTATCAAAAGCCTTGCTAAAGTCAAGGTATACCACGTCAATGGCTCTTCCCGCATCCACAAATCCAGTCATCTCATCATAGAAGGAAATCAGGTTGGTCAGGCACGATTTGCCCTTGGTGAATCCATGTTGACTGTTCCTGATCACTCTATTTTCCTCCAAGTGTTTCAGGATGGATTCCTTGAGGACCTGCTCCATGATATTCCCAGGGATTTAGGTGAGGCTAACCGGTCTGTAGTTCCCTGGATCCTCCTTTTTCCCTTTCTTAAAGATAGGTACTATATTTGCCTTTTTCCAATCCTCCGGGACCAGCCCCGTTCACCACGAGTTCTCAAAGATAATGGCCAGCGGCTCTGCAATCACTTCCCCCAACTCCCTCAGCACCCTCGGATGCAGTTCGTCCGGCCCAATGGACTTGTGCACATCCAATTTCATTAAGTGTTCCCTAACCTGACTTTCCATCACCGAGGGCTACTCTTCTCTCCAGTCCGTGTTACCCAGTGTAGTAGCCTGGGAGCTGGCCCTCCCTGTGAAGACTGAAGTAAAAAAAGCATTGAGTACTTCAGCCTTTTCCGCATCATCCTCCACGAGGATGCCTGCCCCATTCAGTAAGGGACCTACATCACTTCTGATCCTTTTCTTGTTGCTGATGTACTTATAGAACCCCTTTCTGTTATCCTTCACATCTCTTGCTAGCTGCAACTCCAATTGTCCTTTGGCCTTTCTGATTTGATCCCTGCAGTCCCGAGCAATATCTTTATACGCCTCCCTTGTCACCTGTCCAAGCTTCCACTTCTTGTAAGCTTCCCTTTTATGTTTCAGCTCCCTGCAGAGTTCCCTGCTAAGCCACGCTGGTCGCCGTCCACATTTGCTGTTCTTTCTGCACATCGGAATGTTATCTTCCTGTGTCTTTAACAAGGTTTCTTTAAAATACAGCCAGCTGTCTTGGACACTTTTCCCCTTCAGATCAGCCTCCCATGGGACCCTGCCCATCAGCTCCCTAAGGGAGCCAAAATCTGCTTTTCTGAAGTCCAGGGTGTGTGTTCTGCTTCTTTCCTTCCTTCCATTGATCAGGATCCTGATTTGTTAGATTTGTTAGTCTTTAAAAGTGCCACAGGACTCCTTTGTTTGTTTTGAGCATAAGTGTGCGTTGAGCATAAGTGTGCGTCTCAGTAGCCCTTAGGAGGAGTTCAAACAGCAGGAAAGGAAAGGAGAATTGAGACTCTCTAAGCCCCGCTAAAGTTGACCCCCAATAACTAATGTGACTTGCACTGAAAGATCTGAAATGGAAACTCACACCATGAGCCATCATTTAACCTCATTGGTAGTTAAAGCACAACTAACAGGCTCTTGTCTCTTCACTCCCTTTGAATGTTACAGGTAAGGATGGCGACCTCCTAATCTCTCCTCTTTCCATCTATAGGTAGCAGACTTTGGCCTGAGTAAGATATGCCAGGGGAAAGTGAATGTGAACCAGCACTGCTTCTCTTCGGCCTGTGGGTCAAACTTCTACATGGCACCGGAAGTGTGGGAAGGTCGTTATACAGCCAAAGCTGATATCTTTGCCCTTGGGATCATTTTCTGGGCTATGGTAGAGAGGATTACCTTCAAGGATGGAGACTCTGAGAAGGAATTGCTTGGTGAGAGTAATTGCTGTATAGCCAGCAATGAGCCCTAATTTATAGGTCATTCTCCTGCCTGTCCCCAGCAGACCCTTAAGTCCTGAGGGTCCTTCTCTCAGGCAGTCACATAACCATTTTTTATGGCATAGTCTTGGAGTTGGCATCCTCTGGAGTCCAACATTTCTCCACGTCTCCATCAGAGGTATTGCCAGAAATCTATAAAGCCATCTTTCCCTTTCCTCGTGTTGTCTGCTTCCTTCGGAAGACCCACCCCCCCCAATCTTTAAAATCTAGGAGCAACATGTTAGAACACTATCTTTACTTCTGCTTGAAAAGCTTTATTGGGGTTTTATGATCTCTGTTGCTTTTCCATTTCTAAAGACTTCTGTGACATGAAAGGCCAGGAGATGAAAATTTGTCATTTGGCCTGGTCCATCTATTGGCAGGGAGATCAGCAGATGCTCAGCAGAAATGGGATTAGTGTCAGTGAAATTAAAAACAAAACCAGCCAAACTCCAAACTGAAATCCCCAAACAGTCAAAAGGAAATATACTGTAACTCGGAATTAAATTCCACTGAGGTGGCCCTTCTACTGTAGCCCACTCTATAGTCAAGATTCAGCAGTTTTCTAGCCATGTGTGCTCTACCGTGTTACCCCTGCCAAAAGCCTACCTTTCCCTGAAGGGGGGCAGATCTGCAGTTGTACATGTCCTGCTGAGAGTGGTGGTGTATTGAAGGGCCATAAGGCAAAAGAACAATCCAGAGGAATTTAAGGACATCTAAGAAAACCGGTTATAAAGCGGGGAGAGCTGTTTAGGACACTGAGTGCTATGTCTGGCTGAATACTCTAGAAACCCAAGAATCCGTGGGGATGGATGGTCTCATACTACTATTGCAAACTTATAAAACCCTGGGAGGGGAAAAAGCCTCATTTTTATATATATATCAAAATAGCCACAAGGTGCTCTACAACTAAGTGATTCCAGGAATGTCTACTGCAGCCGCAAATCCACCTTGAAAGAACAGAAGGACAATCTTTCAAATTAACATACTAACCATAGGCATCTCCACTCCTTCTCAAGGAAGTCCCATATACATCATGCGCGCACTTCCTTTTTAAATACTTGGAGTTCCAAGAATTTCAAGTCACAATAAAGGCGTTCAGAGAGTAGCTCCTTTTGCCAAATGGCTGTTTTAAACTTCTCATTTTCAAACCACAATGGAATTAAGAACTGAGATCAGTTCCTTTTCAAAACCCAAACAGCAAAACGCATTCTAGTTCTTGGCTAGAAAAATGATAAATATTCTGGGTCTGAGACCAAGCCATGAACAGACTTCATTAAAGGTTATTTAATAGACATCCGCCAATTTGAGATAAGAGACTTGTCTGGCTAACCTCCGTATGCAGATTGGTTATTTCCTCTGAAACATTTATTCCATGCGTGCTGTGAGAGAAGAGCAGGTTGGCTGAAAAGAGACTTTTTGCTATCTCTTTGGTACCCAGTTAATTCATTTTGACCAGTGAATTTATTTACATTTTTTTCCCCTTAATTTTGCTGAGGGGAAGCTGTATCCAGCAGACTGGATAAAGGTAAATGTAATATACTGTCACTTATTATTAAAAGTTGTTTGACTTAAATAACTGAATCACTATTTGCCCAGTTAACTTTTCTGAGTCGTCTGAATCAACACAATCTCCCACTGTCTTTCATGGAGTTTCCGGTTCTACTGATACAGTAAAATTAACTGAAGCAGAGTGGAATGGGGGAAGCTCTTTGCAATAAGCTATTTTCTTTGCATGTGATCCCTGCAATCACTTGATAATATCCTGGCCAGGCAAAATTTAAAAGTATTTCTTTCCCTCTGCTTGATGCATGTGGATGAACTTATTCTTGTGTGAATTCTTTGTCCTTTACTCTGACTTCTCCCTCTTTCCAAACAATGCCCAGGAACCTACATCTGTCAAGGTAAAGCACTTATTCCTGTCGGGGAGGCGCTGTTGGAGAATCCCAACATGGAACTGCAGATTCCTCTGAAGAACAAGAAGTCCATGCCAGATGATCTCTGCAGGCTGCTGCATGACATGTTAACTTTTAACCCAAAGGAAAGACTGGATGCCTTCCAACTAGAAATTCGAATCAGGAGAATATCATATGGGAAAAAGCGCCAACGCTCATAGCAGCAAGAGGTGATCAGGTCAGTACTGGCTAGTCTCATTTCAAACTTGCAACCCCAGCTTTTCATATTGACCCAATTTGGAATTATTTAACTCTAGAAACAGTTCCCTCGATTAATTGCTTGGTTTCTTTCAGTTTGATCGTATCCTTCACTGCTCTATAAGAGGAATAGTTTTTGGTTCACTATGTTGTATGGTTTCATGAGTGGCAACAGCTCAGCATCCTTATAGATAATAGAACTGGAGATAAGAAATCAGGTCCAATTAACTTTTCTCTTTAATACGCACCTTAATGGGTTTCAGCTATGATTGCCATTTAGTGCTTGGCCTCCCTTTAGTCTGCACCAGGGTGACTTTTATAGGTCATAATCAGTCCTTCCTTTCTAACACACATGCACATGACTGTCATCCTAATTTTTGTCTGCTTCCAAAAATGAGACAAAATAACCCGCACTGCTCTAAGGACTTGTTACTAGGAATGAAAATGTGGAGGGTTTTAACTGTTAGTGAAGTGGTTGTTAACTAGTATGGACAAGCAGGGTTAGTTTTCGCATACATTTGTTACCATGTATTTTCCTACCGTGGATACATCCTTAATAGTTGGTGTTTGGCACTCCTGCATGCTAGACAAATGTAAGCCAGCTTACATAGTGAAAAGTTGATTGCCAAGTCAGTTCCCAGAGCTCTCTTGGGTTAGGGGATGTGTTTACTAGGTGGGGAGCTGCACAGAGAAGGGTGCGGTTTCTGCTCTATAAATGGGCCTTGTTTTCATAGGCGCCCAGGAAGGGCACAGGGATCCATTCTCTTTCAGGATTGAGGCTGCTTATTGGTTCTGACTTTGTTTACACTTGAAAACTTTGGCCGTACTCATCGCATGTTGTTCAACAGCCTTTTGTGTTAATGACTTTTTTTGAGAATGGACAGTAGCAGCTTTGTTAAAAGCTCAAGTGTGCACAACACAGATTGCAGGGAATCTCTGTTTTGTACATTGCAAGAAGGAAGCAGAAAGCTGTTAATGGGGTGGCGACCAAAACACTTCATTCTGTTGGAAATTACACTAATGCACTGTAATTTTCTAATTGCCACCTCCTTTTTTAAAAAGTCAGTTCTAAGACTGTTCTCCATAGTACACTGCAGAAACATTAGTTGAAATTAGCAACAGTAGAAGCTGATAAATTACCTTTCTGTTGCCCCCCAGAGGGGTCTGTTGCATTCTTTCATCAGTGAGGAAAACCTTAGCTTTGTTGCTGAAGAATATTGGACTCTCTCAAACCCACCATGCTGCAGCACAGTTGCCTGTAAGGATTGATGATGTACAGTGTTTTTCTTTCTAGAGCTTGGAATGACTTTTCAGCACTTCTCGCTCATATCCCTGAGAAGCAAATGACTCCAACTTGAAATCTGTGTCATGCCCAGCATTATGCTAGCTGTCAGATCAGAGTTAGGTTTACTGTCACATGATGGGATTCTTAAGCTAATGGGGTAGAAGAGTGCAAAGCAGGGGTGGGCAAACTTTTTGGCTTGAGGGCCACATCCCCTGCATGGCGGGGCCACACGCAGCAGCAGAGGGGCAGGTTGGGAAAGGTGAAGGGCTTATAAAATTTTAAAAATACATATATTATAAATAAAATAAAATATCCTATTTATAAAAATAAATGAAACAAAAGGGAAAATAAAATAAAATGCCAGTGCAGCTGAGCCCTGGGGGTGTGGCCACTGTGCTCTGTTCAGGATGCCACTGGGCCTGCTGCAGGATGGACGGGGGCTGGAAGGAGGCAGCAGGGTGGCTGCTGTGCTCCAGTCAGGATGCAGCTGAACTTTTTGGGGAGCAGTCGCTGTCCAGCCAGGAAGCCACTGGCCCCATGGGAGGAAGAGGTGGGGCCAGGAGGAGGGAGTGGCAGCCATGGTTTGCTCACCTCTGGTGTAAAGGATCTTGTAAAAGATGTAAAACTCAAGATGTTGCCATGGTGTTCACAGTATTTAAATGGTAACTCTGGAGACTGATGTCCTGTCTCTGAAGTGCAGTTACAGTAGGGCTGTGGCAGGGTAAATTCCCCAACAAAGCACTGTGTGGCTGTCTCAGTCCGCTTGTCAGCATCCTCCTTGTAGGAGACGAGAGCTCACTTGAGCCTCACTCCATTTTTGATCTTTCCGTTGAACCAGTGCAGGGGTGGGTTAGCTACGCAGAGAGTTATACCCTAGGAATTGGTTGCAGACCACTAAGTAGCCATCAGATGGTAGAAGCTTTCAGCTGCCACCAGTCTGGGCTGGCACTGAAACCGAATTTTCCTGCCCAAATGTAATCTGAAGTAGGGTTCCTTGGAATACTAGTCTGTCTAAAATCTGACTGAGAAGCATGGTGATGAGATCTTTGATTCTGACTGGCTTTTTCACAGGTGCTGCACTGTTCCCATCACACAGGCACCACGGCCAACACCTCTGAATTCTTCTTGGATGAATGGCTTTACCCTGCGGGAGACTGGTCAGGATAAATCTTGACTGCTTCCAATTTGCCCCAATGGTTGTATGTGAAGGATCACTTATTTATTTGTATAGTAATTTTAATATGCAAGTCCTACATTGATCGATCAAGGTTTTTATGCAGAATCTGTGGGTTTTTTTGTATTCATGTAGGTAGCGCAGGTGCAGACTTGCTGAAGTGGCCTAGAGGCTATAGGGACAGACAATTCCACTTAATATGCTCACACTGCAGAAGAATTTCCATACTGAATCTTTAAAGAAGCCCACTCTATTCCTCCAGACAATTCTGTTTCACCGTGCCATGGGGATACGGTGACTGTTCTCTGTAAGAACCGTGAATGCGCGCACACAGACTGACCCTTCCCTTTTGTAATGCTCAGGAAAGATGACTGGGGTTGCTAGCCTTATAAACTCAGTGGCCATGCTTTGTAGCGTCCGTTCCAGTTTACCCTGTCTTTGGCACAGAAGATGGGGCTTGCCTGGTGTAGTGTTTTTAATAAGAGTGTTCCATGTAATTCCTTCATTCCATGGCACTTGGCCATGTAATAAACGGTTGCTGTTCTTTGAAAGAGTTGGCACAGTGTAATCTGTTTATTCAGAAATATCCCAGAAGAAGCAGAATGTATTTTCATCATAGCAGTTTATGAATATCCTTGCTTAAATGAACAGAAACATATTCTTAAAATAAACACAAACACTGTTTAAGATGCCAGATTATCAGAAGGTGTGCATCATTCTCACTTTAAGTAGTTAGAGACTGAAGCTGCCTGCTGTGTTAGCTGTTTATGCCAGTCATTCTGACGGGGGAAATGAAAAGGACTGATCTGGAGTATTGGCAGGTAAATAGACACTCATTTTGAACAGCTGAAAATAATGCCTCTGTGTGTGTGAAGTGGGATTGCGCTCTTCTCTCTTTCTAAAAGCCCGTAGTTTCAGGAAGGTAACTAGCCAGCCTTTGTCCCCCCAGTTCCATGTCTCTTGCTCTAGGCTGCATTTTAATTTGTAGTGTAGAGGTGGGCTATGACATCTTTGGACACAATTGATTTTATGGGATAGGAACATATTGTCAAAGGAAGGAAGCTAGAATAGAGTCCCTCCTTTAGCCTCCAGGTAGGCCTATGCCATAAGGAGACTTTGCAAACACAGAGGCATGTTGGGAGGCGATACCAACCAGAGGAAAGTGTGTTTTGGGGAGGGGAAACATACAGCTGATGTGAAGACTTCACAGCAGTACTGCTTATGGAGGGAGACCAGCACCTAGAATTAATGGCAAAAATTGTTTGAAACATGTGACAAACTTTTTTTAAAAATCAGTCAGATCTCGGAGCCTTGTCCTTAGCTATTGCAAACCAATCTCCATTCTCTCCATCTCCCCGACCCCATTCAGGCAAAGAGCTGAGACTGCAGCGGGGAACTCCTCTATGGCATGGTGATGTCTCTCTGTAAAATGCGGCATTTCACAGGTATCTTGTAGACTGAAGTCATCTGAGCTGTAGCTGAAACCATCAAGTAACAAAGGAATAGCCAACATTAATGATGACTGATCAGAGCTGCTGCAGGAACACCAAGTTCCCTTTATAAAACTTTTTGGGAAAAACCCCATGTCACTTAACAAACTTCGTGCTGTTGGCCTGGAACGTCTAGAGGGAGGTAGCAGTTGCAAATTTTAGGTTGATTGGTTGTGGTGGTGAAAGGAGTTGGCTCTCCTCAGCATGCTCCACATTGCTTGGAAGGGTAAGTTTGGACAGGGTCAGGCAGGAGGGAACAGGAGTCTGAAACACATTCGACACTTGGAAGTTTTAGATCTTTTTGGAGAAAGTTCTTGTCTCGTTAAAACAATGAGACTTAGTGACTCTGTTTTGGCTCTGGTCTACTCTTTTGCCCGTGCAATACTGCTCAATTTTTCTTATTAATTATAGCACCCAGCTGAGTGTTTTCCTCTCACCAGCTTTAGGCTGCAAAGTCATTCAACCTGCTTTACTGAAAATATACTCTTTAAAAATCTATTTCTTCTTCCTGCTTTCTTTGCTCCCTCAGCTATTGAAACTCTCTCTGGCTCTCCACGGCCATCTGTTCTCAGAGCAGGCACAGTCTGCTCACCTTGTGGAACCATCATAGTTGAGGAAGAGTCAACTTTGGAAAGCAGAACATACTAAGTTTACATCATGCAATAAAACCACTTACGGCGCTTGAAATGTTTGTGTGGCCCCCAGTTGGCTACTCACTGTAACTCTTGTTTCGACATACTACGATGATGTTCCCCA
The DNA here is from genome assembly GCA_007922175.1 of Pelusios castaneus. Lineage (NCBI taxonomy): Eukaryota > Metazoa > Chordata > Testudines > Pelomedusidae > Pelusios > Pelusios castaneus. The sequence goes on from ML685822.1 coordinate 1,494,734, forward strand.
CAGCCTTGATGCTAGAAATACTTATTTGTATGTGTGCGCTTCTGTTACCTCAGACTGTATTTTAAATTCAATAAAAGGTTTTATACAGACATCTTGTATTCCTGCTCTGGTCACGAAGCACTGAATCGTGACACCGCCCACAGAGAAAGAATGATGGATGGCGCTGGTTGCTTCAATGAGTGAAGAGACGTTTCTCTACTTTTCTTGTTTATGTAACTTAAAAACTAAACTCTCAGGGGAGGTTTGGAATCTCTTGGTTGCCTGTCTTGTTCTCCTCATGTGCTTGTTCCTAAAACTCCTTGTGTGTGACAATGCGGAAATAGGGATAACTCTGTGGGGAACAATTGTGCGCTTGAACAATAATGGGACTAGGTCACCTAATCTTGTCTGTTTTTAACTTTTGTTCTGTCCTACTGAAGATAGCACTTCTCGAGGATTGAGCCCATGGCTGGGGAGGGAAGGAGTTTACCTAGAAGGCACAAACTGAACATGGTCTGGAATAAAGAAATATCCTACTTCCATGCTGTAGGGGAGAGGACAGACAACTGGACCGTGCAAGTTTCTAAGCTACCGGAGTTTGCTTCTTCAAAATTAAACTACAGTCGTTCAAGAAAGTGAAATGTTGACAATCATGTAGAAGTTGCCTTCATCTTGGGCTAACGTCGCTTTGTTTATTTGAAGATATTTCCATGACCGCCTAGTTCAAAACTCCTTCTGCACATCAGGCCATTATTCCCTGCTTTTTTTGTTAACTCAGCTGGTGCGGAGAACTTCTGGTCTCAGAATTCTTAGTTTGAAAGACTAGAGACTAAAAGCAATGTTACGGCTCCAGAAAGTGAAGGCTGCTGGGCTTAGTCCCTCACTCTTCCTTACTGAACGGTTGAGTCCCTAGGAGGATGGCACTGGTCACTTTGACTTGAAGAACTATAAGCAGCTCTCAAACTAGGAAAAGCTTTCAGGTGAACCCATGTCTACCCGGAGCTCTTCATAACCATGCTGAATGATAAGACATCCAAATATTTGCTGTCTCTATCTCTGTTTTACCATGATAGGACACCTCACTGGTGGAAAATGGGGCCAGGGGTGTGGGAATTAAATAAAAAGCCAGTGTAGGAGGGAATGCACAAAGTGTAGCCACTCTATCTTGGGTGTGGCTGAGCTAAATAGAGACCCACCAGGATTTGTTTGACTTCAAGCCAATATACAGTGGGTGATCTGCTTTCCTGCTGTATGTTTCCATTTCAATTTCAGTTGTGTAACTCCTCCCTGTGAACTTTAACCACCAACTGGATCTTTGGCTTCAGCAATCATCCCAGTTTGCTGAGGAAGCAGCTCTGAACAGTAACCTCCCATGTCAACGCCGCTTCCCCCGCGGCAGGACTGGCGATGGCCGATTAGAGATTTTCCCAAATCAGGCTAGGAAACCAATGCACACAGACAGGCAAGCTGGTTATCTGCTGAGCTCACGGAAAGGAGGAAAGGTTGGTGCTTGCTCTTCTCCGTTAGGTAAAGTCAGCTAACGTGATCCCGTTTTCTGTCCTTGCTGTGGTTTTAAGGCCAATCATACCACCACGTTCACCCCCATAGCATTAAAAGAAAAACCCATTGTGTTTTGGCTCAGGATGCAAAAAGTGGCTGAGGGGGAAGACGGGGGCCACTTCTGTTTCCATCAGATACCGCACAGTACCTGTGAGATCTGCAGCTGCCAGGAAATCATTGTAAGTAAGCTCAGAGGCAGCTTAATCAAGCTTTTTGCATGGCTGTTGCCAAAGTGCTCTCTAAGGCAGCAAACATGCTGCAAACGGTGTGGGTGGGAGGTGTACGTCGGTTGGAGATGGTGGAATCCGCTGCCTCATCTCTGCAACCTTGAAGTTGAGATAATAGGAACAGAGCTGTGGAGCTGTAGCCAAATGGGAACAGATCTGTGGAGCTGTAGCCAAAGTTTTGGAGAGGGGGAGATGAAAAGTTTGGTATCGCCATGACTCGGGCCAGTGGTTTTCAATCCTTTGAAAGCAGCTACTAGAATCTGTCATAAAAAGCATCAACGCCTGTTCTACTCTAGGCTCTCACCTCAGATCTTTTCTTCAAGGGCTCAGAAAAGCCCTGGAATTTCTTCAGGGCGGAGATGTCACTGAGGGGCAAATGCCTGGGAGATTGGATTCAGGCATTTCATTTCCTGTTGCTGATGTGTGAAGAAGTCGGTCCATTGTGGCTGTGGCCTATCATGGCTGAGCAGCAGAATAGCCCTTAAAAAAATTAATTGCTTTGGGCTGTAGCCAGCAACGTGAGGCTGCACCATCTCCCCCTCTGTATGTAAAGGAGGCGGGGGAGATGGATCAAGCCCAGTGCTAGAGGAAAATTCAGTAGATGGGGTTCCAGTTGCCTGAACTAGTGCTGCGTAGGGAGATGGGGCGCTTACAGGTGCTGGCATTTGAGAGCAGATAAAGAGCAGCTTCTTACCACGGACAGTCTTTGCAAACATCTTTAGTCAGGAGTCTGGGACCTGCGGCTCTGGATCTGCATGCAGCCTCCTTGTGGCTCTGCCCCCTTCCCCCCACACACCAGGGGACCCTGGGGCAGGCTCCCTGGCCCAGCTCCCCCCACCCCTGCAGCTCTCAAAATACTTGGTTATTGAAGGAATTTTTAAAAATGGCTCTTACCTCTCAAATTGCTGACCCTGCCTTTAGGGATTGTCAGTCTGGTGTCCTGAGACGTGCATTTCCCTCTCCTGCACTGGCCCTAGCAGTTTATGCTGGTTACACTGGTTTGCCCTTCCTGTCCTAAACTTGTGGTGTTACATCCCGCTCAACAGCTGTAGTGTGCCACCAGCCAGACTGGCTTTCCATGGGGTGTGAGATGATACAATCAGACTGCAAAGCACTCTGCAGATTTTTTTCTGCTAGGGAACATTTGAATTCTGCAGTGTGATCTTGATGAATGGGATAGCACTTTAAAATGACGTTAACAAGCTTGTACATTTCCACTATCTTTCTGTCAATCCCTGTTAGTCTTTCAAAAGCCTGGCTGATAATGGATTTCTCTAAGGCTTTTTTAAATGGAATGTGGCAATTGCCTCTTCTAAGCAGCTCCAGCTTTCCTTTCCTTTCCTTTCGAAGAGTGGCAGGCGTGGAGCGCTTAAATGGAAGGTGCTGTTTAAAGACAATTATGTTAATCTACAGCCACCTGTTTCTCCTTACAGCAGTGCCCCTTTGCCCGGGGGCAGGACTTGCATTTGCTCTAATATCTTCCCTCAACAGTCAGGACACCAGCAGACACGACAGGGGGAACGGCGATAGGTGCTTCCACACTGATGCTACACAAAGATTTCACCATGGGAGCAGATACATTTTTAAAAGATTCTGGTTATAAGCGAACGAGAAGTCAACCTCGTTTCCCATGCATTAGTAATAGGAGACAGTGAGGTGCGCCCAGGGCTAGAGGCTGCTGTAGCTGTAGTTTAGAGTTCAGGGCACTCGTGAGTGCCTTCTCTACAGGAGAAAATTGTGCTACTCTAACATAAATCATGTTTTAAACCGTTTGAGGGGGGCAAGCCCCCCCTTGGGTACTCTGATTTCAGGCTAAGGAGTTCCTACAGTTGAGTAGGAATCTGTTTACGCTAAACCAAACTGAAAGGAAGCAATTTAAGTTAAATCGCTGTGACTTTCTGCTGTTGGAAGGCCTCAAGTGAATTTAACCTTCAGCCAGCAAGAGCGTAAGGCCTGGGAAATGCACACGGATCCAGTGGACAAACTTGGGGCTTGAAGTGAGTTGATCAGCTCACTGCTAGATGCCTGCTGCCATTGACATTCCAGGGGCTGGTTAATGGTCTCGGCTCACTGAAAGGGCCAGGGCACGGCCGGAGTGAATTTGAGTGGTGAAGGCACAGCACAGCCTGAATAAGTGGAGAGGCCGGTACTGAGTCCGTAAAGCAGGGTTGGTGACCCCTGGCACGAGCACCTATTTCCAGCAGCACGCACGGCTCTCGGCCCTTCCCCCCTCACTGGCCCTGCCTCTGACACCTGCTGCAGGGGGTGCTGGGGGTGGCCCAGGGCCTGGCAAAGGTTGCCGACCCCGGCCATAAAAGCTTCAGGGATGATCGGCAGCAGGCCTTCACAACACGGGGCTGGTGCACAAACCAAGCACTTTAAAATCGGCGGCGCCCCAGGGCCGTGACCAATTCCAGTGAGAAAAGTTCACATGTTCCTGGCCAGCATCACGGCTGTGCCGTTCCATTAGGAACATGGGAGAGGCAAGGGGGGATTTGCTGAATGGAAAAAATGGAGCCAAGTCCCAGTCGAAGCCATTTTAGTTTCGCTCTTACGCGGCAGGACTACACAAAATCGGGAGCTGACCGCCTTGGGCGCCGCCGGGTATTTAGGTTTAATCTTCCGTGTCTTACAGAACCTAGGGCGAGGCCCCAGCGCGCCCGCCATGGTGGCCTGTTCCATTGCCGGCACGGGGCTCTGGAAAGGAGACGAAACGTGCTGGTAGCCAGCACTGATCCCAGCGAGGGCAGATTCCTGCCCATGAGTGGGCCCCAGGCACAACACGAGGGGCCGGAGTTAGTTCACTAAGTCGCAGGTCTTGTGTTACTGGCCTGTCGAACGCAAGGGGGGCAAATGCATGCGGATGGTGGGGCCAGTTGCACTGGAGAGCAGGACACGTCAGGTGGGCCAATCGGCCGGGGGGGGAGGCCAGCCAGATGATTGGGCTCTGCGTGCCCACCTGGCCTCCCTCCCCCCCAAATGCAGCCCTCCCCCACGGACTGTTGGCAGGTTGGGGGGGGCGTTGCCCCCCCCCCCCCCCCCCAAAGCTGGTCCTGCTGGCTGAGTGGCAGGCTGCTTCTGCTGACTTTCAGCAGCCTGCCTGCCCAGCTCCTGCGCAGCCCGGGGAGGGGAGTGGGGGGGGAGACAGGAGTGCCACGGACTGAGACCTCTATCCCACCCCCACCCCCACCCCCTAGCAGCAATGGCCCACGGCCCTCCTGTGGCCCCCCCCACAGCACAAGGGTGGCAGCCTTGACCCAGCCCTGCGCTGGGGAGAAGGAGAACAGTGCTGGGGGGCTGAGGCCACCCTCCCTCCCCGGAGAGCAGGCAGGGTTCCTGCCCTGCCCTGGCTGGCCGTCCCAGCGGGCGGAGAGTGGTAGCAGGCTGGCATCCAGCTGCCGTTTTCTGGGAGCAGGCCCTGGAGAGAGCCTGCTCAGCGTAGTCTGGGCCGCTTCTTCAGCATGTGAACCTTGATCCCTTTGCACACCCAACAAATCTGGGCACTGAGCGGCGCTGTGTGACTGGTGAGCTGGGGCGGCTGGGCCTGGCCTATGGCACCGAGCCTGAGTGCTCCAGCGGGAGGTCAGCCAAGGGGAGTGTTTGGCCGAGCCGGGTTTCTCAGGCACTGCCAAGAGATGGGCAGGTGGTATCGAGGTCTCTGGGCATTGCTGGGACACGGGGCCCGGCCCCCCTAGGGCGCAGGCAGCGCTGTCCCCTCCTTGCACTGAGATTGCTGCAGCCTTTCAGCAGCTCCAGGGGCTGTTCTGCGGCAGTCCCAGGCTCCCACATCTGGGAACTTGTCCCCTGCGCTTACACCCGCTCTGGAATCGGAGCTGCTCCTGCACACGCGGACTCAGCCTAGGTGCAGAGGGCTAACGCTGTGAGGGAGGTGCGAGGAGGGGCAGAAAACGGGACAGGACCGGAAGTAGGATGGGGGGGGGGGGGCGGCTGCCCCAAACACCTTGGCTTCCCCTGGCTTTGTCAGAGTTAGAGGAAAGCTCACCTCCCGCCTTACTGTCCATGGCGCCCTGAGGCAGTGGGCTCAAACTTAAATGGAGGCCTCCCCCCCCTTCCCCCCCCCCGGCCACCGTGGACTTCAATTGCACCATCTCTTCCCCTTCGCCTCCACGTTCAAAAAGGAAACAGGGCCTACTTGCTTAATTGGGGGGACGAATAGCAGCTCCCCAGTCATGTGAGCCACCAGAGAAGGGTTAGGGTTAATGGGGGGGGGCAGGGGGAATAGCAGCTCCCCCGTGTCATGTGATCCACCAGAGACAAGGGGGGGCAGGAAATTGCACCTTGATATTGGAATTATCCTTGGGCAGCAGTGTGGAAGCAGCCCCCGCCCTGGGAGCCTGCAGAGCGGCGCTGGTGGGGGCTACTGCGGGAGGCGGCTGCCGGGAGCAGCGCTCAGACTGGGGCCAGAAGCAGCTGTGCCAAGTGTGGAACCTGGGGTGGGCTGGGTGTCTCCTGCTCTGCCAGCAGGGCCAGGCCCCCTCTCCCACAGCAGCCTCCCCCAGCTCTGCTCCCATGCCAAGGGTCCCCCCACCTGGGGTGGGGAGAGCCCGTCCCTCACTTTTGCCCCAAAACCCCTCGTAAAAGGTTCTGTGGTCATACAATCAGGAAGAAACCAAAGAAAGTGGACCCACTATGCACTGAGGATGGGGTGGAGGTTAAGGATAATCTAGCTGTGGCCCAATATCAGAGTAAATTGCCTCAGTTTTTGTTGAGGCTAATGAAGAGCTTAGGGAGTGATGGGGGCTAATGTGATTGAAGATATAGAGAGAAAAACTACCACCACGGGAGAAGCCAAACTGCTTAATGGGACCAAGTCAGGGGGCTGGATAATCTCCATCCAGGAATATTAAAGGAACTGGCCGGTGGAATTGCAAGCCCATTAGCAAGGATTTTTAATGAACATATAAACTCAATGGCTGCTCCCTATGACTGGAGAATTGCTAATACAGTTCCTATTAAAAAAGGGAAAAGAGGTAATCTGGGTAATTACAGGCTGTTAGTTTGACCTCAGTAGTATGCAAGGTGTTGGGAAAAAAAATTGAAAGAGAAAATAATTAAGGGCATCAAGGTCAACGGTAATTGGGACAAAATACAGCATTGTTTTACAAAAGGTAGATCACGCTAGACCAACCTTATCTCAAAAAAGGAGAGTTTTTTTTTTTTTTTTTTTAGACAAAGGGAATGCAGTGGATCTAATTTACCTACATTTCACTAAGGCATTTGATATGGTTCCACATGGGGAATTATTTGGAAAAGATGGGGATTAATATAAAAATTGAAAGGTGGACAAGGAACTGGTACTACAACAGATCATACTGAAAGGTGAATCATCAGGCTAGAGGGAAGTTACTAGTGGAGTTTCTCAGGGATCAGTTTTGGGACCAATCTTATTTAACCTTTATATTACCGACCTTGGCACGAAAAGTGGGAGGTGCTAATAAAGTCTGAGAGTGACACAAAGTTGTACGGTATTGCTAATACAGAGAAGGATCAGGATATCATACCACAAGATCTGGAGGACCTTGTAAACTGAATTCCAAAGGGGTAGCCGTGTTAGTCTATTGTAGAAAGACAACAGAGTCTTGTGGCACTTTTAAAGACTAACAGATTTATTAATCGCATGAGCTTTCGTGGTGGGATTTTCTCCCACGAAAGCTCATGCGATTAATAAATCTGTTAGTCTTTAAAAGTGCCACAAGACTCTGTTGTCTTGTAAACTGAAGTAATAGAAATAGGATGAAATTTAATTGCAAAGTGATGAACTTAGGGACTGATAAAAACTTTTGGTCTAAGCTGGGGCCACATGAGTTGGAAGTGACAGAGGAGGAGAACAATCTGGGTGTATTGGTTGATCTCAGGATGACCATGAGTTGCCGCTATGTGACAATGAAAGAACCTAATGCGGTCCTAGGATGAATCAGGTGAGGTATTTCCAGTAGAGAGATGATGATGTTAGTACAGTTATACACGACAATCAGATCCCATATGGCTAACTGCATGCATTTCTAGTCGTTCATGACTTGATTTTGACAGACAGAGAAGAACTGGTTGAGACTTTGAAAGTGGAAGGTAACTTAGGTGAAAGTGAGAATTCATGATTCTAGGGAATGGTAGGAGAGAGAACACCGAAATAAAGATGATGGATTTCAAAAAGGCAGATTTTATTACACTCAGGCTATGCTTACACTTGTCAAAAGAAGTCGACTTTGCTAAGTCGACATAAGAACATAAGAAAGGCCGTACTGGGTCAGACCAGAGGTCCATCCAGCCCAGTATCTGTCTACCGACAGTGGCCAGTGCCAGGTGCCCCAGAGGGAGTGAACCTAACAGGCAATGATCAAGTGATCACTCTCCTGCCATCCGTCTCCATCCTCTGATAAACAGAGGCTAGGGACACCATTCTTAACCCCTTTCTGGCTAATAGCCATTTATGGACTTAGCCACCATGAACTTATCCAGTTCCCTTTTAAATATTGTTATAGTCCCAGCCTTCACAACCTCCTCAGGTAAGGAGTTCCACAAGTTGACTGTGCGTTGTGTGAAGAAGAACTTCCTTTTATTTGTTTTGAACCTGCTACCTATCAGTTTCATTTGGTGACCCCTGGTTCTTGTATTATGGGAGTAAGTAAACAACTTTTCCTTGTCCACTTTTTCCACATCAGTCATAATTTTATATACTTCTATCATGTGCCCCCTCAGTCTCCTCTTTTCCAAGCTGAAGAGGCCTAGCCTTTTTAATCGTTCCTCATACGAGACACTCTCCAGACCCCTAATCATTTTAGTTGCCCTTTTCTGAACCTTTTCTAGTGCTAGAATATCTTTTTTGAGATGAGGAGACCACATCTGTACACAGTATTCGAGATGTGGGCGTACCATGGATTTATATAAGGGCAATAATACATTTGCAGTCTTATTTTCTATCCCCTTTTTAATGATTCCTAACATCCTGTTTGCTTTTTTGACCGCCTCCGCACACTGTACGGACATCTTCAGAGAACTATCCACAATGACTCCAAGATCTTTTTCTTGACTCGTTGTAGCCAAATTAGCCCCCATTATATTATAGGTATAGTTGGGGTTATTTTTTCCAATGTGCATTACTTTACACTTATCCACATTAAATTTCATTTGCCATTTGGTTGCCCAATCACTTAGTTTTGTGAGATCTTTTTGAAGTTCTTCACAATCTGCTTTGGTCTTGACTATCTTGAGTAGTTTAGTATCATCTGCAAACTTAGCCACCTCACTGTTTACCCCTTTCTCCAGATCATTTATGAATAAATTGAATAGGACTGGTCCTAGGACCGACCCTGGGGGAACACCACTAGCTACCCTTTTCCAATCTGAGAATTTACCATTTATTCCTACCCTTTGTTCCCTGTCTTTTAACCAGTTCTCAATCCATGAAAGGACCTTCCCTTTTATCCCATGACAACTTAACCTACGTAATAGCCTTTGGTGAGGGATCTTGTCAAAGGCTTTCTGGAAATCTAAGTACACTATGTCCACTGGATCCCCCTTAGACTTAGCCTGTCTACACCATAAAATTAATTCGACAAAGTGGACCCTGCCAAATTGACTTACAGCGTCCACATTGGACGCCTAAGTCTACTTCTAGGGGCTAGGTGGACCTGGGACTGGTCCATGGTGGTGGTGGGGGGTACCCCTTCCAAAGTGCCAGGGGGTTCAGCATTTGCCCCATTGTACCCTGGTTCAATGGGGGCTGAGCAGAACAGGGGCAGGATATAGGAGCAGGGTGGGCAGGGCTGTGTCCTGCCCTGTGGGTGGGCACGCCACGCTCTTGCTGTGCCCGCCACCCTGGCAGGGAGGTCAGTGGGTGGTGTTCTGGGGTGGAGCTCTCCATTTCCCCACTGGAACTGTTCTGGTTTGTCTCAATTCACCAGTCTTTCATGCTGTACCCCATGGGTTAGGGCACTCACCAGGGAGATGGGAAACCTTAATTTCAATCCATGCAGCCTAGGCCCCTACCTCCAAAAGTGGGCTCACTGATGTGAAGCCCAGGTCCAGACAAGCACCACCATCTAGCCCACAGCCCGGTGGCTGATCCCTCTCCTCACCTCATTGAACCAGCTGCGGCTCACTATGCTGGCTTCTGGGAATCTCATTTTTAGGCACCTAAGTCTTCCCATGAACTGTATAAAGAGGCAAAGCCTAATCTGGAACTGATTCCACTGCCCAGCAGGGCCCCTCAAAGGTGGGCCTGATTGCTTTGTGGATGTTTCTCTAAAATACTATGGTGGCACAACTGCAGTGTAAAAGAGAGGAACAGAGACAGACTGGACATTCAACTTGTGCTTTCTGCATATAACCGCAGTGCTGGAGGCGACCGGCACCGAAGTAAGAGGTGATGCCTGGCTGGCTGTGACTTCTCCCAGTCCTTCAAAGGAGGGCCTTCAGCTCTGCCCTGTTTAGTAAGTCCACAGGTGCCTGCAATTAATTATGGGATTTATACCCAGTGCCTAGACATTTAGCTACCTGATTTGCAGGACATTAGCCAGCTAAGTGATGACATTCACATCTATTCTGAAATTGTGCTCATAAAAAAATATGCAGCCTTGGGGAAAAATAAACCAAGATTTTGGAGGCTTACTGAAAAAAATCCCACCTAAGCAAATCCAACTCTCAGCCGGGAAAAAGTCTTTACATCAGAGTAGCAAAACATGAGACTGAACGGGGTACAAGGCTGAGAGAGAGTTGCCTATCCAAAAACCACCTTCCATGATGAAGTTTTTGTACCCTGAAAAATTTCTGTGCCAAGGTTTCTTTTCCTTTTCAGAGGACAGCAGACGGAAACAATGCTGAAGCCAAGAAAAACCTCACTTTTATGGACTTCAGTTTTTCTACAGGGTAAAAGCCATCGAGGAGGAAGAGAGGGAAAGCGAAGAGTCACCTCTGCTCTTACTAAAATGAGGCCCTACGCTAAATGCTATGACATGTGCTCTCTATACCCCGCTGCCCTATTGATGGGTTGAGGCCTCCGTATTTATTGTCATGCCACAGTGTAACCTTTTCCTTAGCAAAAGGCTGAGACAAAAAAAATCACAGGATATTGCACAAGACAGAAATCAGCGAAGAAGTGTTTGCCTGCAATTTAGCAACCAGCAGAGATGGTAAAACGGCCACATCTTAAGAGACCAGCCACAGTGGCGGACCTGCAAAGCCCCTAAAAGATTCTTGTAATAACCACCGAAGAAGGTAGCTTAGGTCCCCAGCACTATAAACACAGAACAAACTGCCTGCTGAGACCGCTTAGCACTATTTAGCTCAGAAAGATTCTTGATAGCTGCTCTGGGAGGGCTGCTGGCCAGGGGTGTGGTAACATGCAAGGTGCATATGCTGAAGGACAGAAAATGGGAGTGAAAGCTGAAGAGGTGGCTTAATCTGGCCCTTTGGGGAGCTCTTCTATTAGCAAGGCCAGCTCCTGCCCGAAATCCTGACTTTAAGGCGAGGCATCTCTAGGTACAACAAGAATACCCAGAGTTGGAACGGTAACGCCAATAGTATTTTTTAAAGAGTTTTGGAAGGGACACAAATTGGCGTATTGGGACGGACCGTGTGTGGATGGGTGGGTTCCAGTGGGTACCTTCTGTTGATGACGGCAGAATGCTGGGTGTTGGTGTAAGCCAGGGGTTCTCAAACCCTTTAATGCCGTGACACTGTTGGGAGCCCTCCTACCCACGCGTGATCCGGGGCGCCCTACTCCCTACAGCCACAGCCACCGGGAATCCTCCTGCTGCCAGCACTTTCCCCGGCACCGGAAAATGAAGTGGGCCTCCTTTCAGAGGCAATTTCGGCAGCAGGATGCTTGACAAGCAGCCCCCACTGCCACGAAATGCAGCCGCTCTGGGCTCTTTTGGCGGTGGTGCTTTAAAGAGCACCCCCATCACAGTGCTTAGTCTCAGTGGCAGCCAATTTCAGGTGACTCCCTTTTCTGTCGCAACACAGCACTTGAGAACTGCTGCATAAGCTATATGCCAAGTTCACGCAGACTGCGCACTCCTCCCGACTTCCAGTGACAGCCATGCCTAGCCCCAGCAGACCCAGAGCAATCAAAGGGACCGTGCTCTTGCTTCTTAGCCACTCTCCTCCCCCCTTCCCTGCTCTCGCTAGTCCGGCACAGGGCCAGCCCCGTACAAACAGCAGGGGATACCTTCGTCTCCTTTTTACTTTTCAGAAAATTTCTTTCACTTCCCAAAGGTGAAGGTGAGGCTGGGATTTCTCATCCAGCCCCATCCCATCTGACGGGTGAAGGTGAGGCTGGGATTTCTCATCCAGCCCCTCCCCATCTGACGGGTGAAGGTGAGGCTGCTGACGGGTGCTGCTTTTTCACCAGGAAAGAGTCCCAGCCCTGCTCCTCTAGACCCCGCTCCAGCTGTTGGCCAGGAGGCCACATTTCAGCCCTTATTCAGTCAAGACTGAAAGGGAAATGCTATTTGCTCTCCACCTTCCTCCCAAAGCAGCTAACAGTAACAGGGGACTCAGGCCAACACAGACAGCTCTCATCAAGGGTGCTGAGGGAGTTGGCTGAAGTGATTGCGGAGCCACTGGCCATTATCTTTGAGAACTCGTGGCGAACGGGGGAGGTCCCGGAGGATTGGAAAAAGGCAAATATAGTACCTATCTTCAAGAAAGGGAAAAAGGAGGATCCAGGCAATTACAGACCAGTCAGCCTCACCTCAATCCCATCTTCAAAGCGTCTGATGAAGTGGGATTTTCTCCCACGAAAGCTCATGCGATAAATAAATCTGTTAGTCTTTAAAAGTGCCACAGGACTCTGTTGTCTCAATCCCTGGGACAATCATGGAGCAGATCCTCAAGGAATCCATCCTGAAACACTTGGAGGAAAATAGATTGATCAGGAACAGTCAACATGGATTCACCAAGGGCAAATCGTGCCTGACCAACCTGATTTCCTTCTATGATGAGATGACTGGATTTGTGGATGCGGGAAGAGCCGTTGACGTGGTTTACCTTGACTTTAGCAAGGCTTTTGATACGGTTTCCCACAGCATTCTCGTCAGCAAGTTAAGGAAGTATGGGTTAGACGAGTGGACCGTAAGGTGGATAGAAAATTGGCTAGATCAATGGGCTCAGCGGGTAGGAATCAATGGCTCGACGTCTGGTTAGCAACCGGTAACGAGTGGAGTGCCCATGGGGTCGGTCCTGGGGCCGGTTCTATTCAACATCTTCATTAATGATCTTGATGATGGAATAGACTGCGTGCTTAGTAAGTTTGTGGATGACACCAAGTTGGGGGGAATGGTAGATACTCTGGAGGGCAGGGACAGGATCCAGGGAGACTTGGACAAATGGAACACTGAGCCAAAAGAAACCTCATGAGGTTCAACAAAGACAAGTGCAAAGTCCTGCACTTAGGACGGAAAAATCCCATGTACTGCTACAGACTGGGGACCGATCAGCTAAGTAGCAGCGCTGTAGAAAAGGACCTGGGGGCTATGGTGGACGGGAAGCTGGATATGAGCCAACAGTGTGCTCTTGTTGCCAAAAAGTCCAATGGCATGTTGGGCTGCATCAGTAGCTCAGTTGCCAGCACATTGAGGGACGTGATTATGTCCCTCTATTCGGCACTGGTCAGGCCGCATCTGGAATACTGTGTCCAGTTTTGGGCTCCCCACTACAGAAAGGATGTGGATAAATTAGAAAGAGTCCAGCGGAGGGCAACAAAAATGATTAGGGGGCTGGGGCACATGACTTATGAGGAGAGACTGAAGGAACAAGGCTTATTTAGTCTACAGAAGAGAAGACCGAGGGGAGATTTGATAGCAACCTTCAACTACTTGAAGGGGATGCTCCAAAGAGGAGGGAGCTAGGCTGTTCTCGAGGGTAACAGAGGACAGAACAAGGAGCAATGGTTTCAAATTACAGCTGGGGAGGTCAAGGTTGGATATTAGGAAAAACTTTCTCACTAGGAGGGTGGTGAAGCATTGGAATGGGCTATCTAGGGAGGTGGTAGAATCTCCATCTTTGGAGATTTTTATGGCCCGGTTAGACAAAACCCTGGCTGGGGTAATTTAGTGGGAGGGGTCCTGCTTTTTAGCAGGGGGTTGGACTAGATGACCTTGTGAGGTCCCTTCCAACCCTATTATTCTATGATTCTATGAAATGGATGGCGGCTGCTGCCACTGAAACGCCCTCTTGCTGGGCTCAGCCCTGCCTATTCTTGCCATTTCTTAGTTTCCAGGGTTGTGAGGCCACTGTGTTTGCAGGACACCCCCCACTCCTCCAGGAATACATTGCGCCAGCTCTGCCCCAAGACTCAGTCAGGCGACAGTGCCCAGAAATAGACGCAATCTTACCCAGGACACCTAGCAAAGCAGATAAACTTTCAACAATAGAAAATCCTTTGCACATTGTGGAATGCGTATTTTGCAAGTTGTAGACTCTTCCTGATTTCTTTATTGCATTTTCCACGTGATATTATCCGATCCCCTAAGGAGAGGAAGTTAGTCACTTGTTTCGCCACTTGACTGCTAAGATATAAATATGGCCTTGTGCGTTTCTATGGTTACTTTCACTTTTTTCTTTTTAACATCAATAACATCATTCCATATTTCTCGCTGGCATTATTCACGTCAATAAGCATGTTCTGACGTTTTCTCCGAGTCACAGTACCAGCGAGGTTTCTGGAGTACCGTATGTTGTTGGTATGTAAGCCACTGTATATGCCCTGGCTGGTGTCTTCTAAACTTCCCCTCATTATTCCTTTTACATCCCTGTTGAATAGTTGTGGAGATAGGTGTATTCTGAAGTTGTATCCTTTCTTGATACACTCAGCTATTTCACAGTTCATTCCGATCGCTGCTTTCTCTCCCCAATACAAGCTTTTTATTAATTTTAGATCTTGGAAGTCAGTACTACCCTCTTCTAGAGTATCCATTTTGTCATGTTGGATTTTATCAAATGCCTTTTCTAAACCCATAAAGCACATACAGATTTCTCTTTGCACTCCTTGCATACAGATTTCTCTTTGCATGCTCATGTAAGATCCTCAGAACAAAACCCACCTTCCTCTTCCTGGCTCCTAGGCAGGAACCAAACTGACTTCTGTTAATTCTTGCCTGCAGATGTTGTTGTATCCCTATGCCGTGCTAAGGAACATGAACAACACTGAACTATAACCCTGATTGTCACACACAAAACTTTGCTAAAAAAAAAAAAAAAAAGGCAATTGTTGCTGAATGTCAGGCCTCCCATTCCTGAACATGCTCCCAGAAAAGCCAGCAAAGGCCACCTACTAGTTCGTCTCAATGAACCCAACATTTTAGACATGGCACAATCTTGATTCAGGTTGGGACATGGAATAGAAACTGCTTTAATGGCACTGATTGCTCATCTCCGGTCAATGAACAGAGGACAGACATTCACTCTCATCTTCCTGACCCCCTCTGCAGCGTTTGACACTTATGATGCAGAGATACTGCTATCTCACCTGAAGAAAACCTCCATGGAACAATTCTCCCTCTGGTCCTTTTCAATATCGACATACAATCATGAAGTGAACTCGTCAGATAACATGGACTCACGTGCCAGCAATATGCAGAAGACGACACACAGTTCTATCTATCCGTACCCACATACAAAGTGGC
>ML685822.1:1517972-1551929 GCA_007922175.1 Pelusios castaneus
GGGGGGTGGATCCATGGCAGAGTCTGGTACGTCGTCCCCGATCGCACCTTCAAAAGGTCTTTTTGGACCCGGAGGACTGGCGCGGCCCGCCTTGGTTCTGCTCCAACGGGCAGCGGTTGCTTCTGCGCCCATTACAACCCCTCCTGCGGTCCCAATCCTGACGCGCTGGTATGGACGGGTTGTTTGCTGTGGCTTGAAGGGCTTTCTCTGTGCCGCTGGGGTATGAAGGCCTAGCGATTTTACTATAGCCCTCGAGTCCTTGAGGGACTGTAATCTGGAATCCGTTTGAGGAGCAAACAGATCCGGGCCTTCGAAGGGCAAGTCCTGGATGGTGGCTTGGACTTCCGTCGGGAGGCCCGAGGCCTGGAGCCAGGAACTCCTTCGCATGGTGATGCCGGAGGCCATCACCCTGGCGGCGGCGTCTGCCGCATCTAGGGCCGATTGCAGGAGGGCACGGGAGACCACCTTGCCCTCCTTTACCATCGCTGACAGCTCGGATCTCGAGTCCTGGTCCAGCCTGTCCGTCAGCTTGTCTAAGGCAGCCCAGGAGTTGAAAGTGTACCTACTGAGGATTGCCTGCTGGTTGGCAATCCTCAGTTGGAGCCCCCCCGAGGAGTAGACCTTGCGCCCAAACAGCTCCATTTTCCTGGCGTCCTTCGATTTAGGCGTTGGACCCTGGTGGCCTTGCCTCTCCTTCTCATTCGCCGTTTCGACTACCAGCGAATTTGGGGCTGGGTGCGAATAGAAGTGCTCGTGTCCCTTGGCTGGGACGAAGTACTTTTTCTCCACCCTCTTGGCCGTCGGAGGAATGGAGGCGGGGGTTTGCCACAGTGTCTTGGTGGTATTCTGCACCGTCTTTATCAGGGGCAGAGCCACCCTGGACGGACCTTCCGGGAGGAGGATGTCAATCATGGGGTCCGCTTCCTCCACGATTTCCTCCACTTGCAGGCCCATATTCTTTGCCACCCTCCTAAGCAATTCCTGGTGGGACCTGCTGTCATCAGGAATGGGCGCCGGTTTCGCCCCTGTCACTGCCTCGTCCGGGGGTGACGATAACGATTCCCCGGCGGGGTCCAGATGGGGGCCTTGCACTCCCATGCTCTGCTGGCCAGCCGCTGCCCGAGCCGGGCTTCTAAGGTTTCCTTTGGCCGGGTCCAGGTGAGTCGCCCTTCCCAGCTCTGGCGGGGCACTTGCCGTGCAGGAGGGCTGGTGCTTAGACGACAGGGTGGAGGGAGGTCTATCTGACACCGGACCCTGGGCTTGATGGTACGCCCAAGGGGTCCAGAAGGGCCACTGCTGGGGTGGCTGCCACTGAGGGCCTCACTGGGTCTGGGAACGTGGGCGGCTATCCCCTCTCCTCATGGAGCAGCTCCTGCTCCGCCTGGCGGTGCTTGCACTGTCCTCGGAGTCGGAGGAGAATTTGCTCCGGGGTGACCAAGGCGGGGCGGTGCCGGACACCGTCGGGTAAGCAGAGCGGCCCTCTTGCGGTGCCGCGTCCTGCGGTGCCGTCGGCCGAGGGTGCCATGAGGAGTTCCGGTCCGGACGCTCCGGGGGAGAACGGTACCGGGGGGCCCCTGCCGCTGCAATCACCATTGGCGGTATAGGAGAGCGGTGCCGCGCCGGGGGCGGAGTATGTCCCGATGCTTGGCTCTCCTTGCGGGCCGGGCTAGTAGGCACTCGGCACGGCCGCTCCGGCGGCGAACGGTGCCACGGGGAGACCGGGCGGAGCAATGCCGGCTTACCCTTCGACGGCACCGATCTCTTTGGTGCCGGAGGGTGAGTCTCTAGCGAGCATGGTGCCGCGTGCTCGATGAGCTCCCGTGCCGCTTCGAACGCTTCCGGCGTCGAGGGGAGCTGGAGATCCTCCTCCAGGATCGCTCTGGTCGGCGAGGCAATGGACACCGGACTCGACAGAACCCTCTCCCGGCCCGGAGTCAACGGTGCTGGTGCCTGTTGCTCCGGGAGCGAACGGTCCGAACCCGGTACCGTGTGAGTCCCGAGCTTGCCACGTCTGACAGGGGATCTGCCTCTGTCTGATCTCCTCTTCTTCTTCGCCGGACCAGGGGAGAGGGAGCGGTGCCGTGGAGGCGGTGCTGCAGGTTTCGGTGCCGACGGGGAGAGCCGGTGCCGTGGCTCCTTAATAGGGTCCTTAGGCCTCGGCACCTCCTTCGTGGAAGCGGGAGCACTCCGCACCGACGGTGCCGTGCTGGAATCGGGATCCCCCGCGCTCACCGGATGCAGAGCTTCCTCCATCAGGAGGAGCTTCAGTCTGTGCTCCCTCTCCTTCTGGGTTCTAGGACGGAACCCTCTGCAGATTTTGCACCGCTCGTGCCGGTGGGACTCTCCCAAACACCTCAGACACGCGTGGTGCGGATCGTCCAAGGGCATAGGCTTGCGACAGGCTCCACACGCCTTGAAGCCTGGCATGCCCTAGACCCGGGGCTGGGGCTCGAGAAAACCACCTAACTACTCTTACTATTAAAGCTAAGCTACTCTAACTAGGGTACTCTGCTAGCAAGCTAGCTGATGTTCCAGCGACCGTCAGGGCGGTAAGAAGGAACTGGGGAGGGTAGGGCCGGCTGTGGGTTATATAGAGTGCCGCAGCGGCGCCACTCCAGGGGGCGCCACAGCCGGCCCTACGGAGTCTCTAGGGGAAAAAATTCCGGCGTTCCGTGCACGCGGCGCGTACACACCTATCATGGAATGGACAGGAGCAATCACTCGAAGAAGAACTTCAACTTATAAACCATTCACTCCAGTCCAAACCAGCAAGTAACCCAGGTCCCATGATCCAGAGAAAGGCGAAACCACGCCCCCACCCCTCCGGGTCCCTGCCAATCTGAGCTAGGGGAACATTTCTTCCTGACCCCCAGTATGGTGATCAGTTTGACCTTGAGCATGTGGGCAAAACACCTGGGAAAGAATTCTCTCTTGTAACGCAGAACCGTCTCATCTAGCATCCTATCGCTGACTGTTGGAGATATTTGTTGGAAGTAGTCTCAGACTGGCCACATGCCATTGTAGGTAATCTCATCACACCATCCCCGCCATAAACGTATCCAGCTCAGTCTAAAACCAAGTAGGCTTTTCCCCCACTGCTTCCTGTGGAAGGCTGTTCTAGACAGTCACTCCTCTTATGGTTAGAAAGCGCTGTCTAATTTCAAGCCTAAACTTGTTGATGGCCAGTTTATATCCATTTGTTCTTGTGCCAACACTGGCCCTTAACTTAAATAATCCCTCTCCCTCCCTATTGCAAAGAGTAATCACCTCCCTCCTCAGCTTTCATTTTGTTACATTAAACAAGGCAGTTTCTCCATTCTGCTGATCATCCGAGTAGCCCTTCTCTGCACCTGTTCCAGTTTGAATTCATCGTTCTCAAACATGTGGGACCAGAACTGGACACAGTGGTCTCACTAGTGCCTTGTGTAATGGTACTAACACTTCCCTGTCTCTAGGGACTTACCTTACCTGACGCTTCCCAGGAATGCATTAGCTTTTTTCACAGCTGTATCATAATATTCACCCTGTGATTGACCAATACAGTCATGTCTTTTGCCTCCTCTGTTGCTTCCAACTGTTTTAAAGCTCAAATTATAATCATTAGTCCCAAAATGCATGACTTGCCCTATTAAATTTCATCTCAGTTCTATTACTCCAGTTTTCAAGGTTGCCCAAATCATCTTATATGATATTCTGGTCCTTCTCCATATTGGCAAAACCTCCCAACTTTGTGTCACCCACAAATGTTATTAGCACACTCCCACTTTTTGTGCTATGTCCATTTAATGGAAATGTTAAATAAAACTGGCCTCATGACTGATACCTGAGGAATTCCACTAGTAACCTCCCCTAGCCTGACAGCTGACCTTACAGGATGACACATTTGGCGCTGTTTTCAAGTGCTTTACTGAAATCCAGGTAGAACTGTTCTACTGTATTTCCTTTGTTTAGAAAATCAGTTACCGAAGATCAGGTTGGTCTGGCACAACCTCCTTTTATAATCATGCTGTATGTTATCCAATTACTGTTTACATCTATGCTCTTAACAACTCTCTCTTTCACCATTTTTTCCTAAGACTTGCATACAATTGCAATCTTCCCCGTTGTTGGGGACTTTATAATCAGAGAATTGAAGGGCTGCATGAGAGGCCATCTACTCCACCCTTTTGCCCTGAGGCAGGAGTAAGTAAACCCCACCCATCCCTGAGAGGTGTTTGCTAAACTGCTAATGAGAGGGATTTTACAACCTCTCTTGGAAAAACAGTAATATTTTCCTAATATCTAACCTAAATCTGCTGCAGAATAAACCCACTAACGCTTGTTCTGCCTGCATGGACATGGAAAACAACTGCTCGCCATTCGCTTTACAACGGCCGTTAGATTATTTGAAGACTATTATCAGGTCCTCCACCAGTCTTTGCTTTTCAAGACTAAACATGCCTAGTTCTTTTATTTATTTTTTCTCAACAGGTCAGATTTTCTAAACCTCTTACCATTTTTGTAGCTCTCCTCTGGGCTCACTCCAATTTGTTCACGTTTTTCTCAAAATCTGGCACCCAAAACTAGACTGCAGTCCAGCTGAGGCCTCACCATTGCCAAGCAGAACAGCACTGTTACCTTCCATGTCTCATACAACACACTCCTGTTCATATTCCCCAGAATAATGCTAGCCCTCTTAACAACTGCATCACATTCTTTACTCATATAAAACCTGTGTTCCACTGGAACCACTAGATCGTTTTCCGAATCACTACCGCTTAGCTAGTCACTCCCAAATTTGTAGCTGTGCATTCGATATTTCCTCCCTGAATGTGGCCCCCTTTGTCCTTGTCTTTAGTATACCAATTCTCCTATTTGTCAAAGTACCTTTGAATTCTAATCCGCCTCCCAAGTGCTAGCAAATCCCACCAGTTTGGTGTCATCCACATATTTCATAAGTCTGTTCTCTACTCCATTATCCAAGTCATTAATGAAAAGACTGAATAGTATCAGACTATTCAGGGCCAGACCCCATGGACCCCACTAGATAAGTCCTTTCAGTCTTACAGTGAACCATTGATAACTACTCGTTGAATGGTATCTGTATCGCATTTCCTTAGGTTGTGACTATGTCAAAAGCCCTACTGAAATCAGGATAGATCACATCTACAGCTTCCCCCCATCCACTAGGCCAGTAATCCTGTAAAAGTAGGAAAATAAATTGGTTTAGTTTGATTTATTCTTGACAAATCCATGCTGGCTATTACTTATTACCCTTTAGGTACTTACAAATTCACTGTTTAATAATTTGTTCCAATATCTTCGTCAGGGATCAAAGCTAGGCTAACCGGCCCACAATTCCCCAAGTCCTCTTTGTTCCCCTTCTAAAACAAAGGCCTTAAATTGCTAACAGTTCAGAAGTTGCTTCAATTAAGTATAAAGCATCCTAGGATGCATTTAATCAGGCCATGCTGACTTGAATATATCTAAACGAGGGGTCCTCAAACTACGGCCCGCGGGCCGGATACGGCCCGCCAAGGTTATTTATCCGGCCCCTGCCCCTGCTGCGGCCTGCCCCATGCGTCTGGGGCAGCGGGGTGGCCGCGGCCAGGGCAGGCTGCTGGTCTCCCACCCACCGGCCGCCTCGACTTCCTGGCCCAGAGCCGACCCCGCCCCGCTCTCCCGACAGCGTCGGCCTCCCAGCACGGGGCCAGGATCAGGCTCCGTTGCCGGGGTCTGTCTGCCCTGCCGGGGCCGCGTTCGGTCCCCGCCGGTGTTCCCTCCCAGCTGTGCAGGCTGCGGCCGGGCTGGGGAGATTTAAATCTCCCGCCCTGAGCATGCGCAGATACAGCGTGCTCAGGGCGGGAGCGGCCTGGCCGGCAAGCAGCTCTGCCGGCCGTCGCTGTAGTTCCCAGCCTCCGGCCAGGTAAGGGGGCTGGAGGGAGGCCTGGAGAGGGGTGGGGGTGGGGACAAGGAGGGACCCCCGCGCAGGCCGGCAGCCCCCACTGCCCCCTCCAGACCCCCGGGGCTGCTTCCTTTCTCTTTTTTCTCTTCCTCTTCCTTTCCTTACTTTCCTTTTTTTCCCCTCTTCTTTGTCTTCCTCTCCCCTGCCTTCCTTCCTCTTCCCTGCCTTCCTTTCTCTTCTTTCTTCCTTTCCTTTTTTTCTTTTTCTCTTCTTTGTCTTCCTTCCTTCCTGCTCTTTCTGTCTTTGCTTCCTTCCTTTCTTTCTTTTTTTCTTTTTCTCCTCCTTCCTTCTCTTTTTTCTTTCTCTCCCTTCTTTTTTAAAACTTTTTAAAAATTAATTTTAAATAAAAACCTTTCTTAAAATTAGATTTCAATTCCAAATTCATTCCAATTAAATTAATTAAACACAATTAATTAATTCTATTTACAATCACTTTATCTTCAATTAATGCCTATAATTTCTGTCTTGTGAGTTTTCCCCAAAAATGTATTCTGAAAAAGTTTTTCACACGGCTTGAAAATTTTGCACACAAGCCACCAAACCTAGAGGGAACATTGGCTACTAGTTGCGTACACAACAGCAGGCCAGCAGGCTAACATCGGTCAGTCCCACACTCTAGGCCTGGCCGGAGCCCACAGCACCAACAAAAAGTGTGTGGATGCATTACTGCCTGCCACCCAGTACCCAGAAACACAGGCCAGCAGCAGACGTGATAGCTACGCATTCACGTTTTTTTCTAATTATAATACGGCCCCCCAACAGTCTGAGGGACCGTGAACTGGCCCCCTATTTAAAAAGTTTGAGGACCCCTGATCTAAACACTCTTCAACCTGTTCTTCCCCTATTTTGGCTGGCCTTTCTTCCCCTTTATTATTAATATTAATTGTGCATCTAGTCACAAATCACCTTTTTAGTGAAGTTTCTTTTATGGCTCTTGCTAATAACTCATTTTGTGCTGTAGTCATTCCAATTTTGTCCCTATGAGCAGGTACTATTTCAGCCTCAACAACTTCTCCATGTTCCTACTTTTTGTGGGATTTTTTGGTCATTGAAAGAGCTCCTGATGGAGTAATACTGGCCTCTTACTATTCTTATCGTTTCTTTATATCTGGATAATTTACTGTTTCCCCTTTAATATGTGTCTTTGAGAATCTGCCATCTCCCCCCGCCTTCTTTTTTGTTTAGATTTATTTCCCATGCCTTATATACCAGTTCTGAGTTCATTAAAGTTGGCTTTTTCAAATCTATTGCTGCTATTCTGTTCCTCTCACGCCTTACTTTCCTTATATTCAAGCTGCATCTTTATGTGCCTGTTTTATTTGCCCACTTTCAGGGCTCTCTGACCTCTACTGAGAAAAGAAATCATTCACTTGGTAACCCATTCACATCATGAAGTCTGGGTGAGATTCTTTGGGCTTGTCACACTGTGGGCTCTGTGGCGATCAATGCAGCGAACCTCTGACCAATCCCTCTGGTCAATGCCCTTCTCAAAAGGACAATGGCTGCGTTGATGGAAGGGCATCTCCTGTCAATGCAGCACTGTGAAGACGTCGTGGTACATCAGCGTAAGTACACTGATGGGAGATACGCAAGCTTGCACATTTCCCATTGACCAGTGTAAATCAGCCCTTTGGCCTATGAGATGTACAAGGTCAGATTAAATCACCAGAATGGTCTCTTTTGGCCTTAAAACCTATGAAAGACAGTCCCGGGACAAGGAAAGAGATGTCTAAAATCATAAGAAGTGCTCTTTGCTTCGTCAAAATTTCTAAAACAAAAATCTAAGTGCATTGGCAGGATTGCACACAGTCTAAGTCTGTATAAAGCCAAAGAAAAATGCGTCGCGAAAGCCCTACAGATCATCTGCCATTGCTCACTGACCCCTCCTTGGAAGATTGATTATCTCTGACTTTTGGTGAACTGTTACCTTTGGAAATCTGTTGCCTGAAAAAAAGTACCCTGCATTCACTATTAAAACAGTTCAGACACATAGGGAAATGTGATCTCTGCCAGTAACACAAATGAGATGCCCTTTTACTTGACCAAGAAAGTATTTCATTTAAAGAGATTAATGAAGCCTCAGTATAAAAAACCCCATTGAAACTGATTACTAATTCTGTTCTCTAGCTTTAAGAGCACATTGAGCTGAGCTATTTCAATGTCTCCTGGAAGATAAACACTTGGGGAGTTTGTGGGAGGTTTAAAAGATTTTACAGGCTGTCAGAGGCTTGTGCTGTGTGCACTAATCTCTGAGTTAAGGAGGACTAGTTATATGAGAATTCTTCTTCATTTGAGGGCAATAGGTTCCAGTCATTAACAAGACTGATTCTGCAGCGTGGCTACTCTGGTGCCCCCGGGGAAGATGAGACACCGCCATCTGAAAAATCACAATCTGAACCCCTTCTGAAGTCTTTTGTTCAAAATTCAAAGCCACCAATTTATTTCACAAAGTTATGGCCTTCAGCAAGAGACACTTTTCTGAACTGGCTCAAGAACAAGAAGTGGGAGGTGTGAGAATCCAGCTGTCAAGCGCTAGGACCCAGTGTGTAGAGATGCAGAACTATTTTGCTGACTTACCTTGACAGCCAGTCCAGGGAGGTCTCAAATGTTTCTAAAACAAAAAGCTAGAGAAAGGAAGAGGAGGTCCGAGAATTAGTCAGCGCAGGAGGGAGCTCAGGTTAATGTTTTATGGTAAGTACAAAGATCATGGAAACCAGATGTACGGCATTAGGAAAAAGGCTTTTCCCCTAGGCCTTTACAGTAGCTTTCTACGAGTGCTTCCAGTTCCACATGCAGGTCCAACTACATTGGGGAATGTCAGGGTTTCAATTTATGGATGAGAAAATGGTGCAAAGAGAAAAGTTTAAATGTATTTAGCACCAGGGAACTTTATGGAGAAGAGAGAGCCAATATGGAAGAGATGGGCTATATTTTAACCAAGCAGAATGGACAGCTGGCACAGAAAGTTAGCACATATATGAGGGATTACTTAAACTAAGAGCTGTGGGAAAGCAGAAAGGTACTCAGGAATACACCAGCAGACACAGATACCCACTAAAGAGATCAGAAATACATAGACTAACAGCTACCTGTCTGGAACAAATGTATCTGTGTCTGGTAAAAACAGGTCAGACAATTGTACCTCTTTGGAAAAATTACAAGGCGTCCCACTAGGAGTAAAAAATAAATAAAGTTCAGTAAAAATAGATACACAGCCAAACCAAGGTTGTGTCTCTCTACATCTACACCAATGAAAAGTGCTTGAAAGGAAAAGTAGATGAATTGGAATCCCTGGCCATAGAAGACAAGCTTAACATAATGGGAATTACTGGCAACACAGTGGAATAATAGATCAACGAGACACTAACAACTGCCTAAAAGTTATACGGAGAGGACAGGTCACAGACACGGGAGTAGCATCGCACATGAAAGATTCCATAGTATCTAATGAGAAAATTTGATACTGAAAATGAAGCAGATAGGAGAATCTGTACAGATACAAATCCCATGAGAAGACACAGAAATTAGCAGGGCGATACAGCCAGCCTCCTGGTTGAGAAAAGGAAAGGAGTGCATAGTGCCAAGGGAGATCAAAGAGGCAACTAATGAAACGATACAAAATTTCAACTATTCACAGGTAACTTGGTCGTATATCACAACGGGCTTTAGGTTAGAGAAGCATTAACACTTAGTGCGTCTAGAACACATTTTTACAAGAGGTGTCTGGCATAAAGATCTTGATGATGTGACTTCTCGTTACTGCTCACTGCTGCCCAGGCACTATATATATCTACAACACATCTTCCACTCAGGTAGCTGACAGCCTTTACAGGTGAAGCTGCCCAGACAAAGCCCATCATTCCCATCACTCAAAACTATGCACCTATATTCTGCTGACGCAAACGGATGGAGTCCAGAATTTCCCATCCATAAAGGCCTAAAAGTTACACACATGCTGGATCAAGGAGATTTTTAAACAAACACAGTTAATTGGATTTGTTGCATGGGGTTTTTAAAGCAGTGAACATAGTAAGGATTTCCTTACAAGTACTTGAATTATTCACAGGACTTGGCTTTAAAACAAGCCCTGCTTGCTGTGGTTGAAACATTCTGCTTACATTTGCTTTGAGTTTACTTAGACTGAAGCAACCCTAACCCTGAGACTATCGTGCTCTGAACAGCACAGTCTACAAAACCAGATGTCCTGTGCAACACAGTTGGAACGCTAACGGGGAATGAAAACAATGATGCTGAAAATCTCCACCAAGCCTGGCATGTGGCAGTCTGACTGTTAAACAGAGATCAGTGTGAGCGCATCTGGACACTGGTGTGCCACTGAATAAGGAGTCACATTACAGATGCCTAATGGAATGGGACTGAGATCACTCACTGTTTGCCCTGGTCGCATTAGGAATGGCTCCTATGCTGGAAGAGGGAGGATTTGTAGAGAAAGGGGGGAGATCTTTGGCAGCTGGCCCGTGACTATTGCACACCATGGTATCTTAGCCTTTTCTACAGTATCCATCACTGAAGCACTTCCAGGTAAATCAGGTTTTCTAGGCAAGGTCTCCAGTGAATTTCATAGGATCTTCAGTTGTCCTCTCAGAAGAAGTCAGACTAATAATGAATCTCAGTGAATTCAGGACAAATAAAAGATTTAGTTTTTCACCTTCTCATTTCTACAGTAAAAACCAATCTACTTGTCTGGGGTAAGTGGAAAAGAGGATCTCAGGTGAACTGTCTATCGGAGTTAAGTACATTTTTATAAGGGCTCCAATACAATGGTGCTAGGTGCAGTATAAATACCAAGAGCAAAGAGAAGAAAAGGTGAGGGAACACGAACCCTGAACTTTGCCTGGCTAGCAGATTAGAAAAAGAGGAAGCAATCTGAATTATACTTGAACTGGGTGAAATCAGGTTAAATTATGCACATTCATACTCTTTTCAGTATAAAGACAACATAAATCTACTTGTCCAACTTAGTCCTGCCACACAGGAATATACACACATGGCCTCACAAAAGAATCTTTAACCACGCTTCGGTAGTCAAAAGATCAAGTGAAAATGAACTAATTTTAAGATGATTAGAAAGGTACTAACAGTTCATGACATTTCTATAGCAGACTCACTAAGACACATGAGAGAATGAGCTTTGCATCATAAGGCAATAATTATAATCTTTATAGACAAGTAGAGTCAACACATGGTATTTCATTGGTCTCCCACAAAATATGTCTGAAAAGTGTGTTCGAGAGAATTCTATTTTCATTGTTTAAACAATTTTGAAAGATATCAATGGTTATTTTTAAGCATTTTTTCCAATTATCTATTTACTACATTTTCACAATTGTGCAATATTTTGGGTTTAATGATTTTTTTCCTCAATTTTTATCAACTTACTTTTTCACAGTTGTGGGAAATTATAGGGAGTGTTAGACAGTAGACGGGGCTCAGAATTATTTATGACAGTAGATGTTGGGATTCAAAAAGTTAAAGCTTTCCAACTGTTAAAACGTAGTTGTCAACATCACATTAAAATATACCATGTAAATATCCTTAAATAAACCTCTAATACATTCTCAAACTGCACTGTTCTTCCTTTGCCTCTCTGTAAGTTTTGATGATCATAGACAGGAATTTTTTGTAAGCTTGTGCGTATACAATGAATTCAACATTAACAGCCATTTACTGATAAAAACCTAATCCTTCCGAGCCTACTTAAAACCATTCAGTGGAACATACGATACAATATAGACAAACTCAGCTTAGGTATGGAGAATGAAATCCCCAGATTGTTTCAATCCATTAATGTGCCAAATGCAATTCTACTTAGAGCAAAACCTCCTCTCAGAGGCTTTGCAGGAAAAATGACTTCCTCTTTGGATTGCACAATACGTTGCCTTACGCATAAAGCAGTGCAGGCAAGTTGTTAGAACTTTCCTCCAAGTTTTATCTGAGTTCTATGCAGAACATCACTCAAACATGATCTTGTTATAAAGGTGCTAAAACAATTTCCTTGGTTAGTGTACAGAGGCCTTAAAAGGAAGAAATAAGAAAAAAAATTACATGGTTCAGCCAGAACCCCAAAGATTTCACCTTAATTCAGCAACACAGCTCCTCTTGCTCCAGCCCAAAGAGGACTGGATGTGGCTGCTTCCTTCAGTACCAGTCACGGATGTTCCCTCATTCATTGCAGACAACTGCTTATCAACATACTGGCATCTCCCTGAAAGGGCAGCGTATACTGCCTTTGCTGCACTGCCACCTTTGATGGCCCAGAAAGGCACAAAAGGAACTAAAATCTATAGCCTTTACGCGGTAGGAGCCAGGGCTGCCTTTCCTCCTTCGCGCTGGCAGGAAGTTTCCAGTCACATGACTGGAAGTAGGCCAGGCCCACCCTGGAGAGTATGGGGCCCAGCCAGAAAGTGGGGGCTTGCTACGCCTCTGTATTCACCCTTGCTCAGGATAAAGTGATGTTACTAACTAGAGGATTAAACAGGGAAGGCTCTACATCAAACTCGGAATCTGAGAGATGCAGTCATGAAGTTTCCAGCCATAACCCAGCAAGGCACACTTTCCAACTGTTCCTGTTTTGCCACATGATACATGGAAGCCACTACAAATTCACAGTTACAGACCTCCAACTGACATTCCCAATTTGATCCCAAGAGACCATCTTGCCAAACACAGCGAAAGGAAACACGAGGGAACAGCCACCTTGACATTGCTGTCTTGGGTACTGAAAACTAATCTAAAAATGTGTTGTATTGGCAAGAAGATTGATTGAATAAAACTGCAGCATGAGCTGTGAATACACTTGCTGTCCAGCCCCTTCTCTGGATACCAGGTTCAGCACTTACATGTTTCACAACGCTACGTTTCTTCTTCAAGGAAAATGCACGTGTGACATAAAGGATTCTCAATCATTAATATCCAATTACAAAGAAGAGTAAACAACTGAAAATGTATAGAAAGGTTCTGAAATAGTATTAACAAAACAAAAAGGAAGTTGCCTTTTTGGCAATGTGGGATTAAAAATGTTACCCTCTATCTTACAGTTTTGTCATCCTTGATTTGAAACAAATTTCTAATGGGAACGCAGATTAATTCAGGTCTATTTTGAGTAACAGACCCTATTGGGAAGAACTGATACAATGGACGTTTCTGCAGAGAGCGACAGATCTACCCATTGATAGAGGCAATAAGTGAGAATGGTATTTCTAAAAAGGACTTTGAAAATGTTTCTATTTTAGTTAGCTTGTTTTGGTATTAGAACTGAGCACTGGAGACGCTCTTTAATATTTTAATTTATGTGAATTTTGTGGTAGCTAAAGGCATCATATTACAACACTGGAGATAATGTCTTCCATCCACAGAACAGATGCAGCACTGGGGACATTCACACAATGCTCCTGGGCAAAATGCCTCAACCCCATTCTGAAAGGACTAACCCAGGGCTAAGTCGATATTTCAGTCTCCATGAGCTCTTGGGCTGAGGCAACCAAAAATTAGTATGAAGGATGGTGTTTCTGTGAGGTAGACACACCAAAGGTATTTAATTTGGCCCCCATCACCATAGTATCTGAGCACCTTGGAACCGGATGTATTCGTTCTCACAACTTGGTCAATTAGGGAAGTGTTAACCCAATTTCAGGGAATTAAAGCCTAGAGAGGCTAAGGTTTGGTCTACACTACAGAGTTAGGTCAACGCAAGGTAGCATATGTCGACCTGAAGTGTCTAACACTTAAATTTTGCCCCCGCTGACGTAACTGCCCCCCAACACTGACTTAATAATTCCACCTCCGCGAGTGGCATAGACGCACGGTCAATGTGGTTAGGTTATCACAGTGTCAACAGAGACAGCATCGTTCACATTGACTCTTACCGGCTTTCGGGAGAGATCCAGCAGTGTCCCACACTGAGAGTACAATCAATAAAAGGACTCCTGGTGAGGACACACACAGTGCTGGTACAGGAGCAACGTGTAGACACACATGAGCTATGTAATTACATCGACTTAATTTTGGTGTAGACATGGCCTGGGTGACTTGTCTAAGGTCACACAGGAAGTCTCTGGTGGAGCAAGGACTTGAAGTCTAGTGCTCTACCCACTGGGCATCCTTACCTAGAATGGAACTCAGCGACTCATTGCACTCAGGCCCCTTAACAACTACAAGATAGGGGCTTTCAGTCGCTGCTGGCTGCTGGCAAGGGAGCTGGACGGATGACATGGAAATGAAAAGCTCTGTATTGCATTAGTACTTCCCTAAGTCATTCAATCCCCTGACCTCTGACTGATGTTAAAATCCCCTTCCCTTGTCCGAAAAACTTACCATCTGGTTGAGGCATATGTGACACACAGGACTAACTGTGCAGGAACGAGAAGATGGTGCAAAGATCATCTCATTTATTGTACAAATGAGACAGAGAGGGAACTCCCATTACATAATCAGTAGCGGGAAAACCCTTTAACTTGACAGCTTAACTGATTTTACCTCGCTTTCTGTAAGTTACAGGTTTATTAAGGGCACCGAATAACTCAAGATGTATGAGCTTTAATCAATGATGTTCCTGCCAGGTCTGGAAGCTGGCTGATCTCGCCCTAATATCCTAAAGTCTGGGAAGGCATGTGTCCACCTAGGAGAAGAATAAACCAAAACAAAACACCGTGACAGCAAGTCTCACAGCCCAGGTTTACAGACTCAGGTGCACACGACATTGCTAAAAATAGCCACGTAGACGTTCAGGCTCCAGCTGGAGCTCAGGTTCTGAAGTCTGGGGAGGCGGCAGGGTTGAAAGCCAGAGCCTGAAAGTCTAAATAGAGCTATTTTTAGTGCCATAGCATGAGCCCAGATCTGAAGACATGATCCGCTGTCAGATCAATCGGGAAGTCAATCCATGAAGAGCACCCTGGCAAGTAGTCTAACACTGAGTCAATAGGATGGCATTTCCCATCGACTCAGCACACTGAAGACACCGCGATAAGTAGGCGGTAGGCAGTCCAAGGGAGATATGCAAGTTATTTTAAGTAACTTGCAGATCTCCCTTAGACAGCTGTTGAAATCCTCCGTGGTGTAGACCAGGACACACTGAATTATTTTGCCACACACAGACAGACCCTAAGAAATCAGATGAAGGACTCTCTAGATTGAATGCTGGTGGATTGATGGCAGGGGGAATTTTCCGATTGGGAATCCCTAACTATGGAACTTGTTCCGTCCCTTGATTTGTCAGAACTCGAGTCTGCTGAAGTTCAGAGCCTAATCATAGAATCATAGGATTGGAAGGGACCTCACGAGGTCATCTAGTCCAACCCCCTGCTAAAAAGCAGGACCTCTCCCCCTAAATCACCCCAGCCAGCGTTTTGTCTAACCGAGCCTTAAAAATCTCCAAAGATGGAGATTCTACCACCTCCCTAGATAGCCCATTCCAATGCTTCACCACGCTCCTAATGAAAGACATCACAGAGTTTCAGAGATCAGGAGCTGCTGGATCAACATGGGGCAGAGGGAAGGAGGTAGCAGCTGTGGTCTAGTGAACCAAGCAAGAGGTGGGGGTCATAGAATATTAGAGTTGGAAGGGACCTCAGGAGGTCACCTAATCCAATCCTCTGCTTTCAAAGCATGACCAACCCCAATGAAATTTCTTGGTTCTAAATCTATGGCTTCTATTCCCATCTCTTCCACTGACACAATGGATGACCTTAAGAAAGTCACTGACTTGCGCTATGGTTTATTTTGCCCATTTGTAAAATGCCCACCTACTTTTGAAAGGCAGTTGGAGATTTATGAATGACTATATCAGATATCGAAGTGGCATTGTTAGTAAATTGGTTATGAAGTCCCACTGCAAACTAAGCACTGTAATGGGATATTCTTATTCTCCTTCCATAACATTATGGGATTTCTGTGTGTTGGTAAAAAGGCTCAGCTAACAATGAATGCTACAGCATAGACTTTGGCATGAAAGCCGTTCATCACTCTCGAGTTTCCCGTTCTCTACATCAACAAGGCAAATAAACCCAAAAGATCAGGATTTTAATCAATGGCATTTTGGGGGAAAAAAATAGTCAATGAAGTGAAAATTGAATTAGTAGAATTAATGAGCTAATTTTGCAGCAATCAATTGTTGGGGAGTCATTAGCACAAAGTAGATGCACTCATTAAGTCTGATCACTTGCCATTTAAAAATCAGCTCAGAACCACCATGGGCTTCCAGATGGTGAGATTACATCTCATTGATCTCTTGGTGTGTTGGCAATATTTCATTAATGACTACATAGCCCCACCCAGGCCCAGCTGTCAGAAGCAGCTTTTGGGGAGGGGAGCAACTGGGGCCTTAGTGTTGACAATGATGCCAGAGCTAATTAACTTTAACCCTAAATCAAGCTGTTTGCTTTCTACCTTCAAAATTAAAGACTGATTTTTAAAGTTAAACAATGCCCTTGTGCCTTTTTCAACGTAACAAATGGCTTTGTCCTACAGGCATTAGAAAAACCAAGAACAAAACATACCTGTATTTCTCAGGATGAGGTTTAAGGGATTTTAGATCTACAACCAACATGGTGTCCTGAGACTTCT
Organism: Pelusios castaneus; assembly: GCA_007922175.1. Classification (NCBI taxonomy): domain Eukaryota; kingdom Metazoa; phylum Chordata; order Testudines; family Pelomedusidae; genus Pelusios; species Pelusios castaneus. Next base: position 1,534,498 of record ML685822.1, read on the forward strand.
TTTCTGCTCGGTGGATAAAGCATGCACCCTTTGGCATGGTACTGAAAATTTGGGAATTTAAGGTGACATAAAGAAGCCTTGGAATTCAAGCTTGATTTTCCTCTGCGTAAGTGAAGAGAGCAAAGTGATGATAAAAAAACCAGACTGGTGATTGATCTGCACCGCCAATTAAACAAGCACGGCACGTGCACCAGTGTGGAATCTACCCCGTCTCCCAAAACGCTGCCTTGATACTGACCAAGAGGCACCACCGTTAACGACGAAGGGTAGGTCGGTCAGAATGGCCAGTCAATATTTAGCCTTTTCTTGTGAGACTGCCTTCTTGTTCACTAGGAACTAGAGTGAGATCACCAATTTAGTGTTAATTACATCATTTATTTGTAGGACCTAGAGATCCCATTCATAGACCGTACTGTGAACAGACAACACCCAACAAAAACACGGACTCTGCTATTAGGAGCTAAGTAACAAAGGCTATCAAATCATCAGTAGTGATTTTTGGTCTCTAATAGATTTGAATTAGCAACAGAGAGAGAAAGACTTTGTGTCTCTCATGAAGCCCTGGGCTGTCCAGTTCTGTACAACACGAAAACCTCACTTCAAACAGTCCTCTGGCACCTACTGAAACCTATTATTTCATGTTGCATCAACAGTCAGAAGCGAAGAGATACTATGACAGATTAACGAGAATCGGGGATAATGAAACACTTCTCCCTGCCCAACAATCTTTCCTAGTTTTTCTGTTTCATTGCATTCTGCTGAATTCCTTGTGTCACATTTAACAGCCTTTCTGTTCGGACACAGCTTGTAGCAGCACTAGTTAACAGCATAGGTGAAGAGACTCGTTTGAAAGAAAAGGACATTTATTATTTGTATTTCTGGATTGCAGAGAGGCCTCCAGAAGGACTCCTGTGCGCCAGGTGAAGTATACACACAGATGAGGCGAGGCAGAAGAGTTTACAATATATATCCTTCACCTACTTCACAAAAGGCTTCCTGGGGCTTAATGTTAAAAAAGAATGCTTAGATCTGCAGTTAAAGGGGCTATATCTGCACTAAATGCTGTTATATTTCCCCATTTTTCTTCTGCTTCTCAACTTCTCTGATGAACCGAGTAATGAAAAAGCCAGCAGCACTTATCAAAAGTTCCTAACCCCTCCGAGCCAGAAGTCCACTCCTTTCACTTCATCTTCAGCCTCAGTGTGCTCAGGGGTGCAATATTCCTGGCCTGTATCCAGGTTAATTTTCTACTTGACAGAACCCAAATAGAACCGTGGTCTGGGAGAAAAGTGATCATTTGCTGCACTGTAATTAGCTCATTGCCCAGAACAGTAACGCAGCCAGGTCCCGCACCACTGAGCTACAACTTCTATGTCACTGGAGTGAGGAAACCTATATTCAGTTTTCACTGCAAAGACACATGAAACAACTACTTCAACATGCTTCCTGTATTGGTGTGATTTAATAGATGTGGGCGTGGCCACAGCGATCTCCTGCCTCCGTATCCATTACAGTATTTTTAAAAAGCTACCAGAGATGGATTTGGGATTAGGGAATGCAGCATCTGCACTTTAAGGGGAAGGGAACACGCTTATTAAAGAGCTTGAGCACATGTGATTTTAATGGAGATAGAGGAATTTAATCCTTTCTTCCCATTCCTCACAGAACAGTCTAATTCTGTACAGAGACAAAGCATAAGGAATCCGGTCTGCATGAATCATGTCTTTCCACTCTTTCGCTATGAGTATAGGCAGGCGGAACAGCAATTATTTCAGGGTAAAGATTTCCTCTATCAACAAGGAATTTTCTCTGAAAAATGAAACGTTAGGGTTGCTGTCTGAAAAACCAACCAGCAATCTTAGAACCATTATATGTATAATTTTGTTCTTGTAGCGCTGGAAGTTTGTGATATAACAGCTAGCGTGAAAGATTAGTGAATCTGCCTCCCTGGGGCAGAGCTTTGATTTACAGTGCAGGGGCGCTGAGGTCACAGGAAGGGTAAGAGATGGCGACACCAATGTCTACTATGGGAATGGATAAATGCTGCTCTCCCTCCCCACCTCGACCAGCTAGCCAATGACTGGATGGATGGGGACACAGCCACCTAGACAGACATACCAAGTTACTCTGTACAGACAGGTGTAGCATGCATGTTCGTTGCCAGAATAAAGAGGGCCATGAGTAGCTTGGTGGGCCATCTCATCCTTTCGCACATGAGGCTCAGGCTGCAAAATTCAAACGAGTGGCAGATACAGTGCTGAAACCAGAGCAGCTGAGTCCCATGGCACAAAGTGATCAGAGTAAGGAGTAACAGAACAAGCACGAATTCCATGTACACAGAGTGAAGCTGGAAGTTCGGGTTCTGTGCTGAAACCTACAACATGCCTAGGGCTCAGACAGCCAACACCGCCTGGTTTGGAACCGCTTGGCTTTCACAAACTGAGGATCCGAATGAAGGGCAAACAGATCCCGGCAGTGGACATGAGTGGTCTTACGTGATATGTGCCTCCCCCTGCACTCTGAGGGAAGCAGTGTCTGGAGGGACATATCCCAATGCCTCTAGCCCAAACCATAACACCCCCCACTTCAATCTCGCCTAAGCTGATGGCTATTTCGGCGGCATCCAAGTTAGACAGTCAGGCCTGTCCTACTGTATGGACTGCCCCTGAAATAGATGGCAAATAAATGAACGGTGTCAGCATCAAGTTCTGTCACTCTGCTTTGACACACTTGCTCTTCAAGCCCTTCCAGCCAACAGGCCACCATACTTGGCGGAAACTTCAATGGCGGTCAAAAGACTTCGAGGCTCTTTCCCCAGGACCTCATCCACAATGTTAGGCAGAGATCCTAAAGTCAACTCAGTCGCCGTGTGGCCCTAGACATTTCAGGCATTGGTAACATCAGTCCATGATGGGTCTCCTAGGACTGCACTTCTGCACGGCATACCATTACATGCGACTTGGAACTGCTGGTCAGAAATTCTACTTAAAAACCCTACAGTAGGGAGCATGGCCCTTTCACAAAAGACAACAAGGAGAAACAGCTAAAAAGCAAAAACCAAGGATTCACGAGGCATTATATCTCACAAGACACAAAATTATTTTTCTTTCGTTTTAACAGATAGAAACACAAACTCTGTAAAATATCTGAGGAAAATCAGAACTGAATTAACTACAAGAGTTTGAAAAACACTCAGCTGCTTTGCTACCACAAAAGTGCTCCAACAGTCAGTGGTTACAAAATCTCAAAACAGACTTAAAGGCACCAATGGGTCGTAGGAACATAGGAATTGTCATCTGGACAGGCAGACAAGAGGGTTACAAGCCGTCAGTTGTTTCCAAGGGAAATGCAAAAATCTCCTAAGTGTAAAGTAAATGGTTTGATCATGTCCTGAAGCAGGAGGGAAATACTTAAAATACTAGCTTTATATAAATTGCAATATTTTCTGTACTACTTATAGGTGGTACCGTTTGTATTAAAATGCCTCTCGGGGGAAAAAAAATCACTCCTGCCTGGAGCATCACCTGAATATGCTTTTTTTTTTTTTTAAACATGTTATTCTGAAAGAGGTAATAGGAAAACATTTGGGTCATTTTTCTCCATCAGTAATACTATATTAAACTGCTGTATTTTAAAGATAAAGATTTCAGTTCCTGTAGTATTATTGTTCATGTGTTTCTATGAAAACATTAGTAAATTTAAAGCACAGATTTGCTCTCACTGGTCACGATTACTGCAAATGGCAAGAATCATTAATGGAATGTGATATTATGAAAACAATCCAGCTTCTGGTTAGAAGACAGATCAAGGGACCCTGCTTTATGAATTTGTTTATCCACAATGAGAAATGAGTCTTATGCTTGTATCATTTAGGAGAATAAACAAGTGAAGGGTTTAAAATTTAACAAAATGGACTATTCATATTGCAAATTTCATGAGCTTATATCACTGTACAACTCAAATTTAGTAACAGAACTGTGATCCTTTTAACTTCCAATGACATTCTTAGAAGCAAAAATTATTGTGGAAAATGAAACCTAAAATCAACTGTCAAAAAGGAAAAAAAAATACACCATACAAGCATTAGATATTTCAACTTCCATACAATAAGATCTGCAGCTAAATTCAGCAAATATAAGGCACAAATATACTGAGGATTTGCACTTCCAGAACAAAGATTTTAACCGATGGACATCAGATACCCAGGTCGGTTTTTAGGGTTGTTTTATTTTGTATAAGATAAGGATGCAAGTAAAATCAGCACAAGACAAGGAAAACACAAACACACAGCATAATTGAAAATGCTGATGAAACAGACATTTTAGAGCAGACCTCCCCAGAGCTTTGAACAACACATTAATGCCTGGGGGTCCTACCATTCAGCTACCTGAGCCTGCAGACTAATATACTGCCTTGGATCAGAAAACCAGAAAGGCATCACTCAGGCAGAAAATTACCTTAAATGAGCAATAGCTTCATGACAAGCAAGTCACTCACATTTCACTTAGCTCTTATCTAGGATGTGGAGGTTGGGGGGCACCTCATCGTTATCCTTATGGACAAGCAGCACACTTCTGGTTCTAAACAGTGACCTTGCAAGCTGAGAAAAAAACACCCTGTTCCTAAAATGTGAATATTCAATGCTGTCCATTTTGGCCAAGCATTTAACACAAGGTAGCAGATGCGCAAGATCTCTTACAATCACTAACACACCAGGAGAAAAGCATTCTACAATAGTATTTGTTGGAGCCACACTAGACGGTGACCCACGGAATAAAGAAGGGTATTCACAGTATGTGAAGCTAGAATTAGTCACGCCACTCAACCCTTCCCTGACTCCTGTCTGTGCTCCTTCCATGCATTCTTTCTACACCCACGATGTCCTCCCTGGCACGATTTGCAAAATCTCTCATCCTCTCTTCCTTAAAAAACAAACTCCCCATTCAGTCTATTTGTATCTTTTTCCCCCACCACCTCTGCCCTCAAATAAAGTGACAGAGAGACACAAAAAGGAGAAAAAGGAACTGCAAGGTAGATGACATACATCGTAACTCGCTCCAGGCACTTGATTCAGTTGCATCTCCTGTCCCATCCTTTGTTAGTCATTGCCTATTTGGCCTGTAAGATGCTTAAATCAGGGACCTTGGATTCCTACCTGTTTGCGAAGCCCTTAGCAGATTTTGGACTGTAGAGATAAAGTAATAATAATAATAAATAGTAACTTGAAAATAAGATTTAAGCCTTTATCTCCTGTTGTTTTTTTGAAGATGGCAATCACAATGTAAGAACATAACAGGAACATGAAGGGTCAAGGAAGATATTTCACCTGAAAGACACCAAAATGCATCTTTCCCTTTAGTCAAGAGATGACAATCCTAAAAACCAACTCAGAAGACTAGGCAACAACAACGAGATTTCAGCTGCTACACATCAGAAAAAGAGTTTGCTTCATCCTAACTGGGCATTCTAAGGAGCCTAATGGATTATAATCTGCATGTAATTTAATTTCCCCCAAGGGTTAGTGCATGCCTTATGGCAACCCTTGAGTGTTTGTGACTGATGCAATAATCCGATCTCTATTCGTGGGCAAAAAAGACATACCAGAATGTGCACCTTTAAGAAAAGTCTTTTTCCCCCCTGGGGACTACATTTCAGGAACGCCTTACTCAATCAGTTGTAAATTGATATCCCTACCTTACCCTACATCTCCATGAGGCGCAGCAAATTTGAAGGGAATCTGATTACCTACACAGATTTTACAAACACCCCTTGTAATTGCAATTTTACAAACACCCACTGTAATTAGGCAGAAACAAACACCAGAAAAAAACGTCATAAGTGAGACCTATTAGACTATGGAGTAATCTCTCAAGGCAAATAAATGGTGGAATTCCCATCATTGCCTGTCACTGTAAATCTATATTGGACAACACTGTTTACTGGAGGATACGTCCTCAAAAACAGTCTTGCCTCTAGTACCTCGGGGGATGCTCTAGCTGCCCCAAAGGCCTCCTGCTTCTCTGAAGAGCACTCTTTTTAAAATCCCATCCCCTCAGTCTGACAGCTCCTAACAATACTTAAAAATTGCAAGCATCCATTTTTGTGCAGGCAGTGATCATGGGTTGTCAACTGTGTTTCCAGGATAAATTAAACATAGTCATGGCTAAGGGGCTGGGCAGTACAGGGGCCTGGTTCCCTTTTCCCACTTCATTCTGAAGACGCAGTTCAATCGTGATTGAAAATAACAGCGTTCTGATTTCTGCTCAGTGGCGTGGGGAAAACCAAATCAGATCAGATTTGGGGGGGAAGGGAGGGGGAGGATGATTCACTTTAATGGTCTGTCTTTTCATCCATCAAAGTCATTTAGCCATGGAGGCCATTTCTGTCAGCAAGTCAGTCTGGCGGGCCACAGAATGATATAAGAAAAAATAAACCTCACAGCAACTACTTGTACATATGGTCTGTAGTCTCTTGACCGTTGATATTAAAATAAAAACACCCCCCCCCCCCCCCGAAAACCAGTTACTGTAATAAAATTGGGCAAATCTTTATATATCTTCCATTTGATAGGATCAAATATAATTCATTCTTCACAGATTTACGTGGGGAAAATCCTGGGCTGGACAATCAGTGTGGGCCGCAGCAAAGCGGATGGTGCGCTGCATGTTTGACACCTCTGCTCTAAAGTAATGATTAGCAGGACATGATCAAAGAAAGCTCTCAGTGTCACACTGGACTAGGAAAAAGCTTCTGAAGAGCTGATTTCTCTCTGCTAAAGAGCACAACTTTGAGAAGAAGATAACAGGAACTGTGATTGTTCGTGACAGTATTAAGGTTACTAATTTAGGCTGTAGCCACGCAAACTGATTTAGACCCCTTGAGGAATAGCCACACTAGATCAAACATTTTTGCTACAAATATGAATGTATTTTTAAAAACATTAGTCTAGCTGCTTACTGGAAAAACCCATGCAATTATATTCTGACTCTGCTCATCACCATTACAGGGCGCAGAATTTACGCTGACAGCACAAGGAAAGAATACGAAAGCATCTGCAAAGAACAGATGCCTTCCAGCTGTTACCTGGGAAATGTTATCTAGAGAGGTTCAGTTCTCCTGAGGGGTTTTATCTTAAATAAAAATGCAGCTGGAATTCTCTTTTACATTAAAGAAGATTAACCCTGCATTGTTAATTTTAAAAATCGATTTTGAAACCAATCCAGGTGCACACAATTCAGTGCAAAATTATCTGCCACCTCACTGCAGTTTTAGGCTTTCCAGCGCTGTAACAAAATTTTGACTATTGTCTAGAGAGAAGCTTTCAGCTGTGAGCGGCCTCCAAAAATGTTCCTCAGCAGATGTTTGATCAGTGGTATGGGGTTTTTTTTTCTTTCTTTGTTTTCCAAACAGCTTCATTGGTTCCCCAAACTTTCTTGTCCAAACCCCAGACTCAACAATGACAAATTCCCAAGGTTCTCCTCCTCTCCCTTCCCTGTGGTTTCACATTTCTTTTAGGGCTTTCCTTTCAGAGAATCATAAGGTTGGATGGGACCCCAACCCCCTGCTAAAAGCAGGACCACTCCCACTAAATCACCCCAGCCAGGGTATTGTCTAACCGAGCCTTAAATATTTCCAAAGATGGAGATTCCACCACCTCCCTAGGTAGCCCATTCCAATGCTTCACCACCCTCCTAGTGAGAAAGTTTTTCCTAATATCCAACCTTGACCTCCCAAGCTGTAATTTGAAACCATTGCTCCTTGTTCTGTCCTCTGTTACCATCGAGAACAGCCTAGCTCCCTCCTCTTTGGAGCAACCCTTCAAGTAGCTGAAGGTTGCTATCAAATCTCCCCTCGGTATTCTCTTCTGTAGACTAAATAAGCCTAGTTCCTTCAGTCTCTCCTCATAAGTCATGTGCCCCAGCCCCCTAATCATTTTTGTTGCCCTCCGCAGGCCTCTTTCTAATTTGTCCACATCCTTTCTGTAGTGGGGAGCCCAAAACTGAACACAGTATTCCAGATGCCTCACCCGTGCCGAATAGAGGGGAATAATCACATCCCTCGATCTGCTGGCAACACTCCTACTGATGCAGCCCAATATGCCATTGGCCTTTTTGGCAACAAGAGCAACAAGAGCCAGCTTCTCATCCACCATAACCCCCAGGTCCTTTTCTACAGCGCTGCTGCTTAGCCGATCGGTCCCCAGCCTGTTGCAGTGCATGGGATTTTTCCGTCCTAAGTGCAGGACTTTGCACGTGTCATTGTTGAACCTTATGAGATTTCTTTTGGCCCAAGGCTCCAATTTGTCTAGGTCTCCCTGAATCCTGTCCCTGCCCTCCAGCGTGTCTACCATTCCCTCCCGTTTGGTGTAATCCGCAAATTTACGGAGCGCGCAAACTATCCCATCATCCAGATCATTAAATCTTTTGAAGAGGTGCATTTTTCTGCTTTTAAGAAAGGTGATAAGGGAAGTGTTGAAGGATTCAGGGTGTTTTTAGTAGGATATGGAGCCCTTCATCAATAGAACAGATCACTGGTTCTAATCCAGCCCGGAGTTGCTAGTGACTGACAGCCATCACCATCTGATGACTACTCAGTGTCCTAAATTTAATGAGTTGGGTATCTCCATCTAATTCCTATAGGACAGAGAGCAAAAACCAAGCAGTAGAATTGGTAGTAATTATAGCCGTTATTTGTAGTCTCCATGGACAGCACAAGCGTTGAATAGGCTCTGGAGACGAACCTGCTCCCACCCACTCCTGGATGTCATCTATTTCGGCAGCAAGACGGAGGCACAAGGTCGAGAAAGGGCAACTAACACTATCATTACCTTTGCTGTACGTGCTCCCTGGATAAACAGGGTACTTACAGCTTCTCTAAAGTGAATAGGATGCATCTTCCCAGCACTAAATTCAGCTATGAAGAATGAAATGCAATGTGGAGGAGGGAGGAGAGAGAGAAGGAAGAGTGAATAGGGCTACATATCAGGAAAAAAATTCTATGACCTTCTCAATAGTGGTCTCAAATACATCACTTATTAAAACTTCAGGGTATAACAGCCTTCTGGTTAATAGAGAAGTTATACATAATCTGGGTGATCTCTCCCTCACGGTCCATATTAGATGGTAATTCACATGCTGGTTGAGAGACTGCCAGCTCCCAGGCTGCACTCAGGAGTCCCAGGACTACACTCTCAAGTAAAGTCTTGCTGGTCAGGCCCGAGGTGCTGTGTTAAGGCCCTCTGGCGAACTGTTTGCACTGCTGTTCCAATATTTTTAGAAATACCAAATGTACTCATTTATTGGGGAAAAAAAATCTCCAAATAAAGTCATCAAATATGGAGGTGGTGAAGAACTCACTCCTTGATGTCTGCGTACCCGCTACTGTTTGTCTTCAATCAAAAGCAACTAAGAAGAGACGCATGGAAAGTGCCACGGGTAAACCCTTACCGGGTGGAAGCCATGACACGTGCTGTGGTACAATTATGGTCTGCAGTACTGACGTTCTGAATGAGCTTTACCTTTGAAGATTTAATAACCAGGTATCATTTGGGCCTCCTTCTATTCTCCCTAAGGCAAGGTTTCAATGCACACAGAGGCAAGTACCAGCCTTTGGGAAGGAATGCTGCTGTCTGTTGGTCTGCAGAGTTTTGGGGGCTGGTATGGGGTATATTTTTATAGACTACTTTTTTGTTCATAAAGGAATATTATGGTAATCTAGTCAGGCTTCCTGCCTTACACACAACCGCCATGTCACAGAACTTGGGGGGTTCTAAGCAGTCTGCCTCCATCTCTGGCCCCTTCCACCATGAGAATGTTTGGAAGGCTTGCTCTTCTGCAGCAATTGGAGCTCCTGTGACTTCTGCCCGCCTCAGACGCAGGGCTGGAGCAGCTGCCAGACCCCACCCAGGGGCAGAAACAGCATTGGAGCAGCTGCTGGTACTCAGTCCTCAGGCTAGAGCAACCCCAGGGGCTGAAACAGCCTGCATCGCCACAGGAGCAGCCCTGATGGGGCTCCCACTGTTAGTCCCCCCACCCTAGAGGGTATATAACAGTCATGACAGGTTGTGGGTTTCTGTGAATTTTTGTTTACTCGCAACCTGTTAGTTAGTGCCTTTTACTATAGCTGTGTTGTAGGTTGAGGCTAAAATCCGCTTTTTGTTTGAAAGTTCCAGGAGAGCCGTGTCGGTCTAGTTCAGCCAAACAAACAAGGAGTCCTGTGGCTCTTTTAAAGACTAACGCATTTATTTATCGCATGAGCTTTCCTGGGAGAAAATCCCACTTCGTCAGATGCTTTGAAGATGGGGAACTTACAGAATGGGAGGAAATTAAATGCAGGGGAGTGTATGACACAGGATCAGGTCAGGCTGGAACAGCAAATCAGAATAGGTGTTGGGACTCAAACACTGGGGAACAGAATATAGAGGAAGGTGAGGGGGTGAGTTCGGAGTTATTGTCCCAGTTAGCTCTGGGACAGCTCTGACAGCCAGATCACCCCCTGGGGCACTCCGCGACCGGCTCTCCGTAGGACGCAGACAACAGAACCGGACGTAAAGCACCAAGGCCTGGCCAGCCAAGGGAAGGTCGGACTAGCAACCCGACACCAATTTCAACACAGGAAAGGTAACCAAAGTAGAGGCTCCGAGTAGCGCCCGGCCTCAAGCACAGCAACACAAAAGTTTAAGGTTTTTCCGGCTTTACGCTGAGACTCTCAGGTAATGAACAATAGCAGCACCAATCTTGGGTTTGGGGTTGAAGTAGGAATTGGGGGAGGTCTAGGATTTACTTTGGGTATAATTGTGTCAGTATTTCTGCTTGTGTGTTGTGTGTTTATAATTGACAAGGGGGAGAAAAGCGAAGTTGTGTCAGAGACTGTATGTGAGGAAACTATAACCAGTGACCAGGTCTGAGACTTATCCTGTGCACAGCTGCACCAAGGCCTGCCAAGGCTTTGAAAGCAAGGGTGCACAGGTGAACCTCGTAACCCACTGGATCCCCTTCTTGTGTGAGTGTATAAAGGGGTGCCTTCTGTGCTTGGCGTTCGTCACTGCTATAACTTTGCTGCTGAGGAGGGGAAAGTGTGAATGGGGGATAACCATTGACCAGGTCTGGGACTTATCCTGCGCGCAGCCGCCCAAGGCCTGCAAGGGTGCACAGGTGAACCCTGTGACCCAACGGGTGTGAATGAGATCCCTATACAATAGTACAAAGGATCCTGTGTGATTGTGTCTTACATATTGACTTGTGTTCTTGATTGTTTTGGTTTGTGTGTATCGTGCTTTGTTATATTCTCTATATTATGTGTTTAAAGCCATAATTGATGAAAAACCCTGAATCTGTATTCATGCAATAAGTGGCACTGTAGTTTAGAGTGCCTATGGATATACTGGGTGCTTATTGTACTACTAATCACTGCCTTAATCTGGTAATCTGTGTAACCTGTATAAAAGTCACATGCATAGTGTATAAACAAAAATTCATTGCTAGTGGTGGTCTTTGCCTAGGGGTTTGGGAGCTCCCCCAGCATCCGCATTTAAAGGACCGGCTATTTGTTCGGGCACCCTTCCCCCCATTAGGGAATAAAGCCTGACACCTGTGATATGCGTATGCAGAACATATGGCAGGAGACAAGCAAGGAGCAACTTCTTACACATTTATGGCTCCCATTTACTCCTGCCCAATTCCATTGTTACACCTATCACAGTGAATGCAGCTGTAGTGCATGTAGATAATCCCCAGTGGCTATTGCCAGCTCTGGAGGGCAGAGTTAAGGTTACACGGGTATTCACTTTAACCGTATTTCCTGGTTTTCACGCATCTAAGTTTTGCTGAACGCACCACTCTGGAAGGGCAAGAGCTATCACTGGGCAATCTTAAATCTGAATTAACAAAGCTTTTTACTATTTAATCTGTTTTGAAAAGAATGAAGCAAAAATACCTGAAATAACCGCAACTTTCCATGACCCATGTTCTTCTTTGGCTATCCTTTCTGCTTCCTCCATTAGCAACATACCAAATCCCTAGAAAGAAGGAAATGAGAAAGGAAGAAAAATATAAAGACTGTTCAAAACTACAGCAAGATGAAAATGTAGGACTCAGAGAGATATGAAAGCTTTGTATCTTGAAACAATAATGATAAAAACATAGTGCAAAGAAAGGAAAAAGATAATGCTTGAGTACTTAAAATGAGTGCTGCAGCAAACATTAACCTTCATAGTGATGAAACACAAAGTTTCTTCTGACCAATGGAGGATATTCAGGGGTATAAATTGCAGTTTTCTTTTCGAGTCTTCTATTGTCCAATTGCGTCTTAGTGACAGAGAACAAGGCTAAAACCACTGATTTACTCAGCCAGGTACCTTCTCCTGGAAGTACCTGGAGAATCAGCTCCTCCTTTCCACACTGACATTTCCTCTGTGGTAAAAAGGAGAGTGGGAAGTGCTGGCTAGTGACTGGAACAAAGGAATGCAAGTCAGAATGACTGGCCTCTGTTCCAGCTTTTCCAACCAGTTACTGGCCCCAAAGCAGTCCTTTAAATTATGTGTCTCACTTTGCTCATTCACAAATCAGGTCTATTTAGATATTTATATGGTCCCCTCACCACAGTATTTGTATACCTACAATCCTTAATGTATTTAGCCTTGTAACACCCCTGTAAGGTAGGGCAGTACTGTTATGACCATGAACTGAGGCAACGAGAGACTAGTCACCTAGGAAGTCTGCAATAAAGCAGGGAATTGAATGTGGGCTTCCTACCTCATGTGGTACTGTAGATGTAGATAATGTCTGTAAAGCACTGAGATGCTAAGATGTAAAGTACTGTAAGATTGCACAGTAATGAGGGATAGACAATGCTTTCTTTTATGCTGATACACTTCCCAGCACAGAGCAGGTGTTACTGGAGGCAAATAAAACAGTGTTTCATTACAGAGGAAGAGTTCCTCCACACACAATTCAACAACATGTTCATTCTCTCCGCGAACTGAGAGATTCATTCATCTCTAACACCCAGGTTCCAGTATTACACACAGATCTTTGTTCATCTGTTCCTGATAGTGTGTGAGGAGTGGGGCTGAAGTGAAGCTGAAGGGTATATGATTCAGTCCCCAAAACATAAAATACGTACAAGGTATTTAAATATATATTGATATCTTCAACCTAACATTTTCTCCTAATCAATGATTGTACCTACCAGGGCACTTTACTATTCAGAGATGGGAAGAACACTTTCTATTTAACATCTTAAGCACTGGTGGCTCTGAATCTACCATAGTAGGGTTACTATAGTGCGTATTAGTGCGTCATATGCCATGAAATCTCAATTTCCAGTCTATTTTAATTTGTTTGCATTTGGCTCGATTCAATTGATTTTTCTTTCCCTTTGCTTTTTACTTACGATGACCACTTTTCCTACCATAGGTTTTGAAATGTTAATTACTCTATAGCTGAAGCATTCATTGTTTTTATGGCTGCCGCCTCACTGCCCCAGGCCATGACCGTCAAACAAAGTGTTGCACCCTAATGCGTTTACACGGGGAAAGATTATTAAATAAAAGGAAGTTAATTTAAAACATCAGCCTGGAGGCTTTCTGGCACAAAGAATAAATTGATTACTTTTTTCTTTTTTATGTTTGATGTAAAGGTTCAAAATTTACCAGCACGAGATCAAATTCACACTCTTCCCATGATTAAGTCAAAAGCTGTTATATGTAGCAGAGGAATGATGGAGGTAATTTTTATGAGGAAGTCACTGGAATGAAGTAGTGTGAGAAAGCCAGTGAAGTGTACTCTCTTTTCACCTTAGATATTAATATATTTTAGGATACATGTGAAATGGAGTCAGGAATTTTTCCACAGACTAATCTACCGACCAATCAGACAAAATTGGTTACTAAAGAATCTTTCCAGATCATTTAAGCTGATGTAAATTTTTCAAACTTGAGATGAAATCTTTTATTTTGGATGGTAACAATGTATTTAACATATACTCCATTTAAATAAATACCATCAATAAAGAAGCAACAAAGGATATCACATTCTCATAATGACTATTTCATTTTCGATTTCAGTACTAAAACAATCTCCAACTGCATGAGGTTATTTTAAAAAGCACAACAAAATCATGGAATTAATTTTTGTCCTTCATTTTTATTCTACCCTCCATGCCGCAGACTACGATGCTCCAAATAAGATGCAGAGATAGCAAAGACATTTCAGAACTGTGGGTGCTCAATATCTGAAGGCTGAACTAGGGTCAGCATACTTGAGCCTGTATCACAAGCATGTGAAGCAACAGTGACAGATTACACCCATGCTTTCAACTGAGAGAGAGCCATAATTGCATACGCTTGACTATATTAGTGAAAGCTCACTGGCAGCAGGAATTTAATCTACTAATAGAAGATGGGGATCAAATTCAATTCTGGTTCTGTTGCAGCAGATTATTCTCTAAGTAGCTGAATGACCGTTTCACGAAGATTGTCAAAGTTTTCTTAATCTTTCTAACAAAATATCTGGGCAGGATGGAGTATAAAAGAAGACAATAAAGATAACTTAGGATACCTGATGCTGAAATTTGGAAGGGTCACGACTGCTGACTGGAACCACGCTACCATACACATGCAGTTCTCGAACAATGGAAACACCTCCCTTCAACTCAGGTCTGAATGACTCCTCCGAACACTTTCGCAAACGCAGAAGGCCAACAAGAATATCCTGTTCTGGATCTTCATAGGACAGGAAGGTCTCCCAGCCACCATTGGCCACATAGTCGCGTCGAATTAACTCAACCTTTCAAAGAGAACAAGCAGGGGGAAGTAGGAGAAGAAAAACCTGTTAAAAAATAATCGGGCAACATGCTGAATTGACCAAAACCAATTTCATGGATCCACAAACTGCTATAGGTCAGAAAAAGCATGAAGTGCTTTCTTAAAGCCCAATTTTATTCTAGGTGGATTTTAGCAGCACTGAACGGCCTATTCTCACATTCATCCTAAAGACAACACATGTATGATACTTGAGTGAAACATACATTTGTGTAGATGACATCATTACTCTTCAGAGTTCAATACGTCCACCCATAAGGCATTTACCAAGTGCCAGTCACAACAGTAGCTAGGTGTTGTACAAGGTAGAAATAGAAGACTGGATCTCACTTGGATAACATAACCTCCATCGGTGCTCTAAGAGCATCACAGCTGGCAGCTCCCCAGCTCCATGCTGAGGCCTCAAACATCTAAGGGCAAATTCAGACCTGACTACAAGTGTGTTGCTCTGGCTTCAGTACTGTTATGCTTGCTGACACCATGTGAAAATTTGGCCCCTCGTTCCCGTTGCTTTGGAAAGGAGACGTCTCTTGCCAGCAATGTAATCTGGGACTTCTAATTAGCAATAAACTGCTTCTTTGCTCATCTGTCAATGAAGTGTCTTCAAATGATCATGACCTCTCATTAACACAGCGACTTTCATGCATACAGATTCAAAACACACTTCATAAACATTTCTGACTGACTGTACACAAAAGCTGGGCTGATCTCTCCCACTTCCCTGTCAGTACAGAGCAGGACTGTTCTCTGTAGTAGTAAGCACACTTTCTAGTGCTCTGGCGTGTCTGTTTTAAAAACTGTCAAATAAAGGGCGTTGGAGATGGGGTTCTCTCTGTAACACGATATGCACAAATGAGCGCACTATTTCAAGATGTGATCACAAAAGAGCCAAATAGTGAGATTCTGTTACCTCTCGGCTCCATCAATACACCTTTGTGTATGGAATCCAAAATGAAATGTGCCTATTACTTACTACACAGATAAGGCTCACTTCACCCAGCACTGAGATGAGGCTATCTGAGAAAAAGTTCAAATTCTCCAAGACTTGTACCATTGTACAACAGGATTCAAAAAGGCTGGCTCAGACTCTAATAAAAAAATGTAGGTTACTTCAGGTTGGACTCTACGTACTGCAACGCATGGGTTGTGCTGGCCAGGGCAGCCCACGAGAAGGCACATGTAGAGGACACTCAAAGAAGAACTAAAAGTTGGTCCAGCAGCCATATTGTTATTTACATGGCAGCGACCACATGATAAAGAGTTGGCCAAAAAATAAAAGAGGACAAGATTCTTACTCTGAAGTGCTCACAATCTAAAGCCTGGATCCTGCAATGAGCTCCATACGAGCAGAACATATGCAGAGTTCATTGTTAAGACTGGAGCCTAGGTTACAGACCCACTCATTAAGCAGACTTCAATATCTCACAGCTGAAGACAGAAGGTAGAAAATACTATTCACATAGCTAACCCAAAAGGTTTTAGATTTAAAGCTTTGTGAACTCTGGGCTTTCTAATTAAGGAAAAGCAATACAATGGATGACTGTCTCATTTATTATTTCTCTTCCAGTAACAAGTAGAACTCCTTCTTCTCCGTGCTGCCCAAACACAAGGACAAGAAGCAACGGGACAAGAAGCAATGGGCTTAAATTGCGGCAAGGGAGGTTTAGGTTGAACATTAGGAAGAAATTCCCAACTCTCAGGGTGGTTAACCACTGGAATAAGTTGCCTCAGCAGGTTGTGGAATCTCCATCAATGGAAATTTTTAAGGGCAGGTTAGACAAACAACTGTCAGGGATGGTTTAAAAGGGTACGTGGTCCTGCCATGAGTGCAAGGGACTGGACTCGATGACCTCTCATGGTCCCTTCCTGTTTCTATGATTCTATGAAATAACCCTTGTCCTTATGAACAAGCCATCTAAACAGATACGATGACAAAACCTGGGAGAAAAAAATATAACTATAAAAAACTCGAGCTTTAATAGGGATATGTATATTGCACATTTTCACAGTACCTAAGCATTTGCCAGATACATTGGATCTGCATAGCAAGGTCTCTAATGGACTTCATGGGGTCTTCTGCTTTGCCCCTGTCCCTACGTAAACAAGAGACTCTACATGGGTTGAATATACAGCTACACTTGACACGCATGTATATGACAAGCTAAGATAAAGAAAATCTACTAAAAGGGCCTTCACTGCTCAGGGAAACAGGAAAGATATATAGAGCCTTTCCCTTCTAGTTTGCTGGGATGAAGCTGGCATAAGCTAGCTGTGACCATCTGAAGTGACTGATAGTGGCAGTGAAATGAATTGGTGGTTTTTAGTAGGGGCCCGAGCAGAGACAGATGCTTCCTGGAGGTGAACACCTGGCTGCGGAGCTTGTGTTACCGGGAGGGCTTTGGCTTCCTCGACCATGGGGTGCTGTTTCAGGAAGAAGGACTGCTAGGCAGAGATGGACTCCACCTACCCAGGAAGGGGAAGAGCATATTTGGAAGCAGACTGGCTAACCTGGTGAGGAGAGCTTTAAACTAGGTTCGAAGGGGGAAGGTGACCAAGGCCCACAGGTAAGTGAAACTGAGGGAAACCTGGGGGAAGGGATGGAACTTGGGGG
>ML685822.1:1552029-1600233 GCA_007922175.1 Pelusios castaneus
ATCAAATAATTGTTTTTTATTTCCTGATGAAGTCATAATACCTCAGGCGAGTGGGGAAGGAGGACACCGGGAGAAATTGCAAGGAGGAAGATGCAACAGGAGGGAGAATCGACAGGGCAAAGTAGGGCAATGGGCCCGGTATCTTAGGTGCCTGTACACAAATGCGAGGAGCCTGGGAAACAAGCAGGAAGAATTGGTAGTACTGGCACAGACAAGGAACTATGATATAATTGGAATAACAAACGTGGTGGGATAACTTGCATGACTGGAGCACTGCCATGGATGGATATAAATTGTTCAGGAGGGACAGGCAGGGAAGAAGGGGGGAAGGAGTAGTGCTATATGTAAAAGAGCCATGAAAGTGGAAACAAGCTGGTTGAAAGTTTGTGGGTTAAATTTACGGGAGAATGCAACAAGGGGGATGTTGTGGTGGGTGTCTGCTACAGACTGACAGACCAGAAAGAGGAGGTGGATGAGGCGTTCTATGGACAACTAACAGAAGTTTCCAGATCGTCGCAGGCCCTGGTTCTTATGGGGGACTTCAATTATCCTGACGTCTGCTGGAAAGATAATACAGCAGTGCACAGGCAATCCAGGAAGTTTTTGGAGAATATTGAGGACAACTTCCTAGTACAAATGCTGGAGGAACCAACTAGGGTCCTTGCACCTCTAGACCTATTGCTCACAAACAGAGAAGAATTGATCGGGGAAGTAGAAGTAAATGGCAACCTGGGCAGCAGCGACCATGAGATGGTAGAGTTCAGGATCCTGATCAATGGAAGGAAGGAAAGAAGCAGAACACACACCCTGGACTTCAGAAAAGCAGATTTTGTCTCCCTTAGGGAGCTGATGGGCAGGGTCCCATGGGAGGCTGATCTGAAGGGGAAAGATGTCCAAGACAGCTGGCTGTATTTTAAAAGAAACCCTGTTAAAGGCACAGGAAGACACCATTCCGATGTGCAGAATGAACAGCAAATGTGGATGGTGACCAGCGTGGCTTAGCAGGGAACTCTGCGGAGAGCTGAAACATAAAAGGGAAGCTTACAAGAAGTGGAAGATTGGAAAGATGACAAGGGAGGCGTATAAAGATATTGCTCGGGACTGCAGGAATAAAATCAGAAAGGCCAAAGGACAATTGGAGTTGCAGCTAGCAAGAGATGTGAAGGATAACAGAAAGGGGTTCTATATCAGTAACAAGAAAAGGATCAGAGGTGGTGTAGGTTCCTTACTGAATGGGGCATCCTCGTGGAGGATGATGCGGAAAAAACTGAAGTACTCAATGCTTTTTTTACTTCAGTCTTCACAGGGAGGGCCAGCTCCCAGGCTACTACACAGGGTAACGTGGAATGGAGGGAAGAGTGGCCCTTGGTGATGGAAAGTCAGGTTAGGGAACACTTAAAGAAATTGGATGTGCACAAGTCCATAGGGCAAGACGAACTGCATCCAAGGGTGCTGAGGGAGTTGGGGGAAGTGATTGCAGAGCCTCTGGCCATTATCTTTGAGAACTCGTGGCAAACGGGGGTGGTCCCAGAGGATTGGAAAAAGGCAAATATAGTACCCATCTTTAAGAAAGGGAAAAAGGAGGATCCGGGGAACTACAGACCGGTCAGCTTCACCTCAATCCCTGGGAAAATCATGGAGCAGGTCCTCAAGGAATCCATCCTGAAACACTTGGAGGAAAATGGAGTGATCAGGAATAGTCAACATGGATTCACCAAGGGCAAATCGTGCCTGACCAACCTGATTTCCTTCTATGATGGGATGCCTGGATTTGTGGATGCGGGAAGAGCCGTTGACATGGCATACCTTGACTTTAGCAAGGCTTTTGATACGGTTTCCCACAGCATTCTCGTCGGCAAGTTAAGGAAGTATGTGTTGGACGAGTGGACCGTAAGGTGGATCGAAAACTGGTTAGATCAACGGGCTCAGCGGGTAGGAATCAATGGCTCGATGTCTGGTTGGCAACTGGTAATGAGTGGAGTGCCCCAGGGGTCGGTCCTGGGGCCGGTTCTATTCAACATCTTCATTGATGATCTTGATGATGGAACAGACTGCGTGCTTAGTAAGTTTGCGGATGACACCAAGTTGGGGGGAATGGTAGATACTCTGGAGGGCAGGGACAGGATCCAGGGAGACTTGGACAAATTGGAGCACTGGGCCGAAAGAAACCTCATGAGGTTCAACAAAGACAAGTGCAAAGTCCTGCACTTAGGACGGAAAAATCCCATGCACTGCTACAGGTTGGGGACCGATCGGCTAAGTAGCAGCGCTGTAGAAAAGGACCTGGGGGTTATGGCGGATGGGAAGATGAATATGAGCCAACAGTGTGCCCTTGTTGCCAAAAAGGCCAATGGCATATTTAGGCTGCATCAGTAGGAGTATTGCCAGCAGATCGAGGGATGTGATAATTCCCCTCTATTCGGCACTGGTCAGGCCGCATCTGGAATACTGTGTCCAGTTTTGGGCTCCCCACTACAGAAAGGATGTGGACAAATTAGAAAGAGTCCAGCGGAGGGCAACAAAAATTATTAGGGGGCTGGGGCACATGACTTATGAGGAGTGACTGAAGGAACTAGGCTCATTTAGTTTACAGAAGAGAAGACTGAGGGGAGATTTGATAGCAACCTTCAACTACTTGAAGGGTTGCTCCAAAGAGGAGGGAGCTAGGCTGTTCTCGAGGGTAACAGAGGACAGAACAAGGAGCAATGGTTTCAAATTACAGCTGGGGAGGTCAAGGTTGGATATTAGGAAAAACTTCCTCACTAGGAGGATGGTGAAGCATTGGGATGGGCTATCTAGGGAGGTGGTGGAATCTCCATCTTTGGAGGTTTTTAAGGCCCGATTAGACAAAACCCTGGCTGGCGTGATTTAGGGGGAGTGGTCCTGCTTTTTAACAGGGGGTTGGACTAGATGACCTCGTGAGGTCCCTTCCAACCCTATTATTCTATGATTCAGTTCCTAGAGTATAAGTGTCCCTGTGAAAGAGACACCTGGCACCAACTGGGTCTTTTGCTGATAAATCTTGACTTTAACGTTAGGACAAGTGGCTTATACAGAAGGAAGCTTTCAGGCTGTATCTTCACTGCAAAAATGGTGAGATTTTACATTGAGATAGCATACTTGATGGAGGAGCCTAGCAGATACAAGCCACTCATTGTTTGCTAGTCAAGATAATGCTTAGGGTAGGAGTATGTATAGTGTTGACCTCAAGTAGTTACACTGACATTAAAAACTACCTCTGCTTCATCTCCTCTAGGTGTGTGTTTGCGTGTTTTCTTTTGGCTGCAGTAAAGGTAGTTTTTAACTCCCCTAGAAGCAAAACATCCACTTCACAGTTAAGATAGCTAATGCAAACTCTGCTACACATGCTACGACCAGTTCTGTGAATAAATGATGGAGTTCAGTCCCTAAAGCTTTCAATCCAGCAGTAACAGTCACCAGCAATAACATTCACTGGAGATTTTTTTTTTTTTTTTAAGGCTATTAAGGACATATTAGAACTCCGGGCACTTCAAGGCTATTTTGAGAGCAAACAAATGCCTTCTCCTCTGCTAATGAGAAATGTTATCAATTGAAAAGGAGCCCAGAGATAGCTTTGTAAGTAACTAACCAACAGGAAATATTTTCTATTCCAACAGATTTTTAAAAGCAGTCACATCACAGTTCTAAAATAGATACAGCTTATTAGCCTTCTACAAAAGGTAAGATGTTATATAATGTTAAGTGGTTTTAGTGAACCGATTTAATTACAGACAACAGAGTCTTGTGGCACTTTTAAAGACTAACAGATTTATTAATCGCATGAGCTTTCGTGGGAGAAAATCCCACTTCGTCAGACGCTTCGTCAGCTCTATGATGATCTCCTTTTTCAAAAGGAATAGTTTATTTTTAAAGGGAACGGCAATATCATGCGTATCATCACACGAAGTTATCAAATCCTATAGGCTGAGTGGGATTTTCTCCCACAAAAGCTCATGCGATAAATAAATGTGTTAGTCTTTAAACGTGCCACAGGACTCCTTGTTTGTTTGGCTGACCTAGGCTAGCACGGCTCCCCCTTTGGAACTTGTAGGCTAATACATTATTGCTCACTTGCTAAATTTTCAAACAAGCCTCTTTACATTCTCTCATGCTGCCCCTCATGGTTGAGGCAGCATGGGAAGCATGCTGTAAACATCTGAACAACTAACTCATTACCTCCTTCACAAGCCTCAAAATTTTCCTCAGCCATGAGGCCTAAAACAAACCCAGCAATGGCTAGTTGTTGGTGTGCTGAGACCACTGCCTTTGGCTGACCTTGTCTCTTCGTACGCCTCTGGCTGTACCTGTTGGCTTTTGTTCGCCCAGGGCAGAGGCTGGTTTTTGGTTCAGTGTTTGTACAGCAACTAGGACAACAGATTATTAGGTCATGACGGGAGCTCCTAGGCTATATAAACAATAAATATCTGATAATACAAACAATAAATGGGTTGCTTTTCTTGCATGTTAGTTCTAGCTTGCTACAGATACACTTTTTTTTGAGATTCTGTGGCATAGGACTGTCATTATCTGGACCAAGGAGACATAGTTTACCAAAGGGAGTGTCAGGGTATTAATTTCCAGAGGGAAATCTGACGAAGTGGGTTATAGCCCACGAAAGCTTATGTCAAAGAAAATCTGTTAGTCTATAAAGGTGCCACAGGACTCTCAGGGTATTAATAACTGCATTGTTTTGAAAATGCTATAGTGAGCTATTCACTAATTACTCATGGAGCTTACAACTCAAGATGGCTTAGAGCCTCTGATGCCAGCTCGCATGCCTGTGTGGAGGAAAATTTGTGCAGTGAGCAAGGATGGGTAATAGGAAAACGGAGGGAGTGGCTATGCACTGCTTTGCACTGATGAGGCTGGTGCCGGAGCCTATAAGCAGTCCAACCAAAGTCTACAATAGAACTTTTTTTGCATTAGAACATTTGTTTCCAGGACGCATTTTCCAGTGAGAAAACTAGCGCTGTATTCCTTTTGACTCTTGATCATGGCTAGCAAAGAGCAGGGAACAACATTTAAATCACTTTTTTCCAGGGCAGTAGCCGTGTTAGTTTGTCTACACAAAAACAATGAGAGTCCCGTGGCACCTTGAAGACTAAAATTTCTGTGGGTATAACTTTCATGGGCTCCAACCCACATCTGACGAAGTGGGTTGGAGCACACGAAAACTTATGCCCAAAGAAATCTGTTAGTCTTTAAAGTGCCACGATACTCTCGCTATTTTTATTTAAATCACTGATTATTTTTGGCTTGCAAGGTGAGAGCAGCACCCACAAGGAGAGACAAAGTGGAACAGTTGAGACATGCGCTCACGTGTAGCTCTGATCTAGGATTCAGTGTGAGGGCAGAAGAGGAAGCTTGTGTCTGGCATGATTAAATTGTGTTTAGAAGGATATGACAGACACACCTCACTGTTAAATGATAAACTTGATTTTAAAAGTGTCATAATTAATTTGGGAGGCAGCATGGTCTAGTAGTTCGAATAGAGGACCAAGGAAACCTGGATATTATTTCCAGGTCTTCCTCTGAGTCACCATGCAATCTTAAAATGTAATCTAACCTGTTTAAGCATGTCTCTCTTTCTGTAAAGGAGGGCTAACATCCATTTTTGTCAACAGTTTTAAGATCCTAGAATGAAGGACATCATATAAGTATCATCCTTTAAGGAGCTTTAATTTTGTATATATTTTGCTGGTCATATTTTATTGCAGCTTATTGATTTTATTTTGATTAGTTTCAGAAAGCAAGCACATTTTATTGTAATATTGTAGGTATTGGTCCAGTAAAGAAACCAGAGGATATATTTAAACATTATACAACCTCAAACAATTAAGTTTCTTTCTGTTCAACATGCCAGTATTGTGCTTTTATTATTTGCTAATATACTTTTCACTACAAAAAGGAAATGAATGGAGGCAAGGAGCGGAGACAGCTGTGTCAACTGGGATTTTATTATTGAAATGGTAATAATGAAATACTAGTGCCTATAGCTATTTTATTGAATCTGGTGCTCCTTAAGTCTTCACATGGGAATATGCTTTCTTACACAATAACTCAAATCTGCTGGGAAAATGGATGAGAAACTGGAGCCAGCTACATAACTTGTTGCAGAATTGGCAGCAGAATTGAGTCCCACTTCCTTCAGATCAAATGTGTCATAGCAAGTCATGTCTGAAGCAAGCTCCCTGAGAAATAACAAGTCTCACCTGATATGGTCTGACTTTATGATGAATCTCTTGTATTCCAACCTCTCTTGTCCTCACATCACGACACTGGGAATTAGAAAGGGAGAAAAAATGCACAGAACAGAGAAATACACGCAGATCAGAGACATTAAGATTTCCAATCACCCCATGGGCTCGAAATTAAGTTGAAACAGCCAGTCTTACGATAGAATTTGAATAAATAGACTTCAATAAAAATGCTCACCGAGCCATCCCTAATGTACTTTAGAAAAAGAACTTGATGCTAAATGTAAAAATTAATTCACTGAGCAACCATTATATATCATGAGAAAACGTACCACTTGATTTGCAAGCAGCAGGGCTTGGAAGGAAAAAGTTGGCAGAAATGAAAGAGCGAGAAGATTTAATCTTATCATAGATTCCAAGGCCGGAAGGGAACATTGTGACTGTCTAATCTGATCTCCTGTATATCATGGGCCATAGAACGTCCCCAAAACGGTTCCTAGAACAGATCTTTAAGAAAAACATCCAATCTTGATTTAAAAACTGTTAATGGGCTGGTCTGTAATGCTGTGTGATTTTGGCGGGGAGATATGCAAGATATTTAAAATACCTTGTGCATCTCTCCCTGACTGCTGACCTTCTACTTACCGCACTGTCTTCAGTAGCCTGAGCCGGAGGAAACCCCTTCTCTCTCACTCTGGGCTACTCCTTCCGTGGGGCTGGTCTTCCAGCATCAGCTTCCTCATCGGCTGAGTGGGTCTTCACAGACCTGATCAGTCGATGAGGGAGATCAATCTGACGGCAGCAAAGTCGCCACTGTCAGTGAAGACAAGCCCAATGATGCAGAATCTAGCACAACTGTTGGTAAATTGTTCCAATGATTAATTACTCTCACTACTAAAAATGTATGCCTATTTCCAGTCTGTCAGGTTCTGTCTTATACCAGAGAGATCTAGAACAGGAAAAATCTAACCTAGTGTGCCACAGATACTCTTGAGCAGGCAATTTCTAAGTCTGAATAATTGGTTTATAATGCCAAGAGACACACGTGACATGACACACAAGAACATCAGAAGGTAGAGGGGTTAACGCTCTGGTCAAGTGTCCCACAGATGTTCAGGGGACATTCGGGATGTCCAAGATGTCAGAGAAAAGCCAGGGAACTTTGCAAAACTTTATAGCTCCTGAGTGGGGCGGGGGGGAGGGGAGGAGAGGCATGAAACAGAACTCCATGTTAGCAATCTGGATTATAGTTTGCACAAGTCTTTTGTATCTCTTATTGTAACCAATGCAAACTAAGCCTCATGCGTGAAAGTGCCAGGGAGAGAAACTTTTCTGAAGACAAACTGTTTTTAAAGCACGCGCACGTGCACACACTCAAAATATCTGAAAATCCTAAATTAAGCCTAAACCCACATGGAATTTGACTTCCGAGGTACCCAAATGAGCCTATCTCCAACCCAACACCCCTATCGTGCCTTAAGACGACTCAAACTCAGACTACACTACACGCTGTAAAACCATTTAATCTTTGCTATGACCATAAAATCTGGCATGCTTTACTCATGTGGTTATGATGCTAAATCTGGCCTTTTTTACCGCTGTAGGCTCAAAATCGACTTGTACTTAAAAAATCCTGACTAGACAAATGGCATGTGAATGGCAGAGAATTCCCCACTTTTCATTAAGGGCCCTAAGTGTTAAGAGTACCCACCTTCTTTCAGGACTATGCCCTCCAATCCTTTGCCTCAGTTAGTTACCCTAGTATCAGTCACAGAGACAGAACAAAGAGGAAAAGCTGAAATTGCAAAGAAGGCAGAGCTGAGGAGCCTGGCACCCTCTAACTATGAATCTACATACCTAACATACTGAGTTTTCCCGTGAGTTCAGTTCCACTACCTTGGCCCTTCAAGAAGCTTCGGACCCAATAAATTAATACCCACAGTCATCCCAACAGTAAAATTGTTTAGAGATTTGGTTCTTTAAAGGTAATCTGCCAAGGAAAACAAAATTGAGTTTCTGCTCCCTTTTTTCCTTTGTTATGTATAAAGGAGATTTTCCCCACCCACAGTTTTTTAATTCTTAGAAAAAGCAGGAAAACAAAGCCTCATCATCTCTGTTTTTCCTGGACGAGTTCCTTGGAAGATTTCTCAATCCTGCTGAGGAGGATCAAGGTACTTAGCCCTTAACAAAGAGCTTTTCTTCTAACTGTTTGATGTTTGAATTGAATACGTTTTTTAAAAAGTTGTAAACAGCTTGAAAAAAAAAATTCCCTCCTAGTTCTCCAGTCATCCAGTGTCTTGCAGAGAAAAATCTAAATTTCTAATGTAGAAATCAAGAAAAATACCAGCTTTTTGGGGGGAAAAATCTTGGAGGTATTATTTACCTATCAGAAAACAATAAATATTTTTCTAAAAGGACAAAGCCCTAATATTTTCCTTTGCAGATCATCTTTAACTCAGCAGCAAATCTGGCTCCTATAGTTCAAATGTGTCACATTTTGCCATTTTTATCCTTGTGTTCACAAACACAATAATCAGTAGCGCAGTGTAGGCATCAGGTTGCCGATCTTTTACCTGTGTTCCTAGATCCTTCATTCTGGCCAAGGCAAGTTCTCTCAAGTTACCATGCTCCACTCCTGAGCTGACTAGGGGCATTGGAATATCCCTATAGAAAAGGAAAAGCAAACTATTATACAACTGTATTAGTAAAACATAAGGCCAGAAGAGGCCACTGACATCTAATGTTACTTCTTGCATAACTTAGGACTTCTCTGAATTAATTCCTGTTTCAAAGTCCAATAGTGTTAGCTTAAATACATCATGGCCAAGCCAACTAGCAGCTAGAAGCAGTGGGAAGGAAAGAGCTACATGATTGTTTTTTATAACAGTAAAGGACTTTTTACATGCTGGGAAGTAGGTTATGTATATGTTTTAATTCTAATATTCATCATACTTAATAACTGGAGAAAGGAAAAATTCTATGTTGTGTGTGAATTTTCATTCTAAGACTTAGTTGTCTCTTTTCCAAGCTGAAAAGTCCCAGTATTATTAATTACTCCTCATATGGAAGCTGTTTCATACCATAAATCATTTTAGTTGCCCTTTTTGGTACCTTTTCAATTCCACTTCTTTTTTGAGATGGGGTAACCAGATGTGCATGCTGTATTCAAGATGTGGGCATACTATGGATTTATAATAAGGCAATACAATATTTTCTGTCTTATTATCTGTCCCGTTCCTAATGATGCCCAACGTTCTGTTAGGATTTTTGATTACTGTTGCACACTGAGTAGATATTCTCAGAGACCTATACACTGGGACACCAAGATCTCTTTCTCCAGTGCTAAGAGCTAACTTAGACCCTAGCATTTTATATGTATAGTTGGTGGTATGTTTTCCAATGTCCGTTATTTTGCATTTATTAACATTAAATTTTATCCATCATTTTGTTGTCCTGTCATCTAGTTTTCCGAGATCCCTTTGTAATTCTTCATAGACTGTTTTGGACATAACTATCTTGAGTAGTTTTGTATCATCTGCAAATTTTGCTACCTCGCTGTTTACTCCTTTTTCCAGATCATTTACAAATATATTGAACAGTACTGGTCTTAATACAGACCCCTGGGGGACACCACTATTTACCTATCCCCATTCTGAACAATGACCATTTATTCCTACCCTTTGTTTCCTATCTTTTAACCAATAACTGATCTAGGAGAAGACCTTCCCTCTTATCCCATGATTGCTTTTGTTTCAGGAAGGGATGGGAAGAGAAGGGAAGGGAGCAATCTGCCCAGGCTTCAGAGCCTTGAAATCAAAAGCTTTTGGAGTTCCATAGGTTTTCCAGAGAATTTCAGCCTTGGTCTTCCAACTCTCAAGGCAGCAATGGCCTCATTCTAAGGTGTAATCTTTAACTGGAACCTAGAGGAACAGCACTTCCGAATGAACACCTGCTAAGATAAGGCAGTTTGAAGATTCATTTGAAGGAGGGAAGGGACTTTCCTCTTGACGGAAATCACACGTTCATAAACCATGTGAGGAAGAATTACACAGCTCTTCAACTTCGTGCGGTGTCCATTTATTTGACTGCTTAGGTGTTTCATTTTCTAAAACCATAAGCACCAGTAAAGTTGTGCTTAATTCTGGGAAGCTCAACTGAGTCTGTTACCTGGCTCAAAGCTCAAGCTTTAGAGATTTCTCCCCTTAGAGGAATTAGTGGAGAGACTCCCTTATGAGAGGTTTTAGGACTTTGGGTTAACATTTTAAAACTGGGGGCAATATCCCCCACCAGTCTCTGCACCAAACTCCTGAGAGAATGTGGGGAGCACATTCTCAGGGAAATTAAAAGGACAGTCAGCAGGCATGTATCCCACCTGGCTCCCTAAGGAAAACAGCAGTCCCTTTATGACCTCCTGGGGGATCCCTCGATGCTGGAAGAAGAGAGGAGACAGGTCCATCTCACAGGGAACACAGTCTGAATCACTCTCCCTTATGTTCCCTGCTGCTGGGTCTGGGCTGAGCAGTTCGGTTTCCAACTTTCCCGGAGTATCCTGAAGTCTCCAAAAATTAAAGATTAACCTTTTATTAAAGATTATGTCACGGGATGACACCTCAGGGATATGTTCAACCAAAACCGACAACTCTACTGAACGGGAGCCAACTGCACAAAATAAGGAGTGAATGGGGGCCATTAAAGACAAATGACTCATGTATCAGAGATTGCAGAACCTGGCACCTTTCGCTGCAGCTGAGTCCTTCCAGGTAAAAGAGCTTGTAGGAAGTGGAGAGGGGCAGATGCTCTGTGGCCTTCTCAGCCATCTCATCACAGACCTTGCTTAGATGCTGGCTGAGAGCAAGATTTTCTTTCTCTGGGTTTCCAGAGGTGGTGGGTGGAGAGGAGGATGGACATGGGGGGCTTTCCCCCAGGATTCAGGAGGCTCGAATGAAATTACCTTGCTCGTTCTAAAAGCTGGGTGATTAGGGGACCCGTACATAAGGGAGTGGTGGAAGGACTGTGAAAACCCAGTTCCATGTCACTGATTCTGTCCTGGTTTCACTGAAGTGAGCTTCCATATGACCAGTTGGCCTGCTGAACTGGTTCAACCTAGATCTTGTCCACACGTTGGCGGGAGCCATGCTTTCTTGTAGCCTGCTTGACTTCTCTCACTATCGAACTACGCCACGTTTCACCTGGGACCAGGAGTCCTGCAGGCCACCTGTTATTTTCTGGAAGGGGAGGGAGGGAGAGCTGCACAGAAAGCCAAGCCTGTTTTGGCTTAGCAGTTTTGAGGAGAAAACCTCAAACTTTAGGCCTGATCTAAACCATAAAATTAAGTTGACATAAACCATCTTGCACTGACCTGATTATGCATCTGTCTACGCTTGAATCTGTCTTCCACTGAAACGCTCCATTACGGCGACGTAGTAACGCTGCCTCCCTGAGTGGCCCTGAGCCACAGTCAGTATTTGGGTTGATGCAACACAGGTTCCATTACTTATGTCAACCCTAAGAGTCCTCCAGGAGCTGTCCCACAATGCCGGACACTGATTACTCTGGCATAAATGTGAACTTCACTGCCCAGGGATCTCAGAGACTAAGGCCCCCCACTCTTTAAATCCCCCAACATTTTTTAAATGTCTTTTCCTGTTTGTGTGGCTCAGAAGCACACAGCTGACAGGGCTGGCCCTACCGTGACGCTAACTGAGGCAGCCGCCTCAGGTACCAGACTGGGGGGGGGGGGGGGGCACTAGGACCCAGAGTGTAGAAAATTGTGTCTTCTGCTGGTGCATATGTATTCTCTCTGCTCTAGCTGCACAGACATGGTGGAGTGCTGTGCTGGAGGAAGGAGGGCACGAGAGACTTAGGCAGGCAGGCAGGAGAGAAGGTGAGAGGGAATAACGGAAAGCAGGGACAGAGAGGAGGAGGAGGAGCCTCTTATGTACCTCTCCAGCACCTTCAGGAGCCTGGAGTGATTAACACCAGCTTCTCAGAGAGCTTCCTGTTTCCTGCTGCTTCCCTGAACCCACCTGAGGAGAACAGGCAATCAAGTGAAGTAATAGAAGCCAGGTAGGCCCTTAAGATGCTGGTATCTTCCCTCACTCAGGCCCTGCTACCAGCCTGCTTATTTGTCCCCTTCAACTGAGTGTGGAGATTCACTATCGCTGGCACACAACAGTCACGAGTGAAAGAAGAACACGCCCCTCTGGGGCAGCATTCAGAAAAAGAAAGAAAGCAAAGGAAGCTTTTCTATCTAAGCAGGAAGGAGCTCTCCTGAGATACACAGACACACATGTTTACGGTGAGCCTTCCGGCCCCAGTGAGGGGCTGCCTGATCATCCAGTTAGTCGGAGTACAAAACCTGGCACCTATTGCAGCATCCATATCTCTATCTCAAATGGAGGTAACCATGCACATTGCTGAAGAAAAGTGTAGATCAGAGACGAGTGTGCTGGAGGCGCAAGAAACAGCTGCTGCTGAGTTTAGTTCCTTAAGTCTAGATCAGGGGTCAGCAACTTTTGCCAACCCCTGTGCCAGCCCTGCCCATCGCACCCACAGCAGGTGCCGGGGGCGGGGCCAGGCTTTAGGTGTCCTGCCGGCCAGGGCTAGGGCCTGTATCAGCCGGCGGGCGGCCTCCGGTTCCCCGCCCCGGGGCCAGTCTCGTCCGCAGGGGTGGTGCGGGGCTGGTGGCCCCTGTTGGCCCTGACCCCTGTTGGATGGCAGGAGGGGAGCGGAGCGGGTCGCGCTGCATCGCCCCAGCCCGCCCAGAGCCGCACCGCTGCCAGCAGGGCAGAGCCAGCCTGAGCCATGGCTGGCAAGAGGACGGGTTGGGTCGGGTCGGCCCATTCGGAGCTGCCGCTACCGGCAGGAGCCCGGGCCAGGAACCGGAGGCCGCTTGCCGGCTCAATCCTGCCAGCCGCGGCGCAGCTCTGGGCAGGCTGGGGCGATGCAGCGTGACCTGCTCCCCCCCTCCTGCCATCCAGCAGGGGGCAGGGCTAGCGGGGGCCCTCAGCCGTGCGCCGCAGCTGCTGGCCACATGGTTTGTAGGACCAGCGGGGGAGCCTGAGAGGCGCCACGTGCCAGAGGGGTTGCCAACCCTGGTCTAGATGATCCAAGACTGTGGACCCACTTGAGCAGTAGCCTGAGGGATTTCCTTGTACTGCATGGGCCAGAGCAAGTGAAAAACTTCATGTTCCCCAAAGACAATGAAAACAGAAGTTTCCATCCAACACATTACTGGCGTGAAATCCCAGTGGTGACGAAGTGGAGAGGCCATGGCTTACGTGCTCCAGAACCCAGAATGCTGTGAACTGTTTTTGCTGTAAACTCTTCCCGTCTAATGTTCCAGCCACATTGGGTTCTACAGGAACAGAGGCTGGTCAGCTTTGCAACCGTCTCAATAGAGCATGAGCTGGCCCAGACTGTGGACCTTCAGGAATAAGTTCAAATCTCTGCAACCAAGAAGGCACAGAAAGCACCACTTTGATTATTCAAACAGATAGAGATGCCAGTGTTTACTACGCAGACGAGAAAAGTTACATTTGTTCTTCAGGCGTTTGAAAGTTACTTAAAATTTTTGAACAAGGCATTTTAAGTTGTTAGTTCTCCTTTATTGGGGTAGGTAGCAGAGCAGTACCACGAGAGGTGTAGAACAGGAAGAAGTCAGTATTGAGACCTTTCAAAGTTTTGGCCCAAGTGAGGGGGTATGGGGCCATCATTTGAGCTCCCTGCCTCAGGTGCCAAAATGTTGTGGGCCGGCCCTGACTGCTGACCAGGCCAAGTACACTTCCCACACACGCCCTGATCTGGAGTAGACAGGAGATATTTGAACTTCTGGGCCTGAGAGGAGAAAGGGCTATACAATCACAGCTGTGGACCTGTTGCAGAAATGTAGACATTTATAAGCAGCCTGCATGGGGGATGAAGAAGAAGAGGGTCGCAGGAAAGTGAAGGAACTGCATCAGGTGCATGAGGATGGGCTGGGCAGCAGTGGATTGGGTGCTATACGAAAAGCAGCAATGCCATACCTGGCCGAGATCTTACCATCATCCATAGGCCACTGCGGGTACTACCGAGGAGCCTGAGTCACAGGCCCCTGGCAAACGCAGCAAGGAGGAGGAGGGGGGGCATGCAACTGGGAGGTCCATCTATGCTGAAAGGTCAGACCTTTTCGAGACTCCACAGCTATCCAGTCAGTCCCAGTAGTCAAGCCTGGGTGGCCCAGATGCAGTGGAAGGAACCATAGATAAAAGTGTCATATTTGCCATTACAATGCTGTAGTGACAGCTTCCCCAATATAACAGGGCACAATAAATGACTTCATTAATTTACTTATACAGTTAGCTCGGAGCTCCACTATGAAAGTGGAAACAAGCCGGTTGAAAGTCTGTGGGTAAAGTTTAGGGGAGAATGCAACAAGGGGGATGTTGTGGTGGGTGTCTGCTACAGACCGCCAGACCAGAAGGAGGAGGTGGATGAGGCGTTC
This sequence comes from Pelusios castaneus, assembly GCA_007922175.1. NCBI lineage: Eukaryota > Metazoa > Chordata > Testudines > Pelomedusidae > Pelusios > Pelusios castaneus. The sequence continues at coordinate 1,566,730 of ML685822.1, forward strand.
TATGGACAACTAACAGAAGTTTCCAGATCATAGGCTCTGGTTCTCATGGGTGACTTCAATTATCCTGACATCTGCTGGGAAGGAAATACAGCAGCGCAGAGGCAATCCAGGAAGTTTCTGGAGAGTGTTGAGGACAACTTCCTGGTACAAATGTTGAAGGAACCAACTAGGGGCCTTGCACCTCTAGACCTACTGCTCACAAACAGAGAAGAATTGATAAGGGAAGTAGAAGTGAATGGCAACCTGGGCAGCAGCGACCATGAGATGGTAGAATTCAGCATCCTGATCAATGGAAGGAAGGAAAGAAGCAGAACACACACCCTGGAATTCAGAAAAGCAGATTTTGGCTCCCTTAGGGAACTGATGGGCAGGATCCCTTGGGAGGCTGATCTGAAGGGGGAAAGCGTCCAGGAGAGCTGGCTGTATTTTAAAGAAACCCTGTTAAAAGCACAGGAAGATAACATTCCGATGTGCAGAAAGAACAGCAAATGTGGACGGCGACCAGCGTGGCTTAGCAGAGAACTCTGTGGGGAGCTGAAACATAAAAGGGAAGCTTACAAGAAGTGGAAGCTTGGACAGATGACAAGGGAGGCGTATAAAGATATTGCTCAGGACTGCAGGGATAAAATCAGAAAGGCCAAAGGACAATTGGAGTTGCAGCGAGCAAGGGATGTGCAGGATAACAGAAAGGGGTTCTACAAGTATGTCAGCAACAAGAAGAAGATCAGGGATGGTGTGGGTCCCTTACTGAATGGGGCAGGCATCCTCGTGGTGGATGATACAGAAAAGGCTGAAGTCCTCAATGTTTCTTTTACTTCAGTCTTCACAGGGAGGGCCAGCTCCCAGGCTACTACACGGGGTAACGCAGAATGGAGAAAAGAAGAGCAACCCTCAGTGATGGAAGGTCAGGTTAGGGACTACTTAAAGAAGTTGAATGTGCACAAGTCTACGGGGCCAGATGAACTGCATCCGAGGGTGCTGAGGGAGTTGGCCGATCTGATTGCAGAGCTGTTATCTTTGAAAACTCATGGCGAATAGGGGAGGTCCGAGATGATTGGAAAAAGGCAAATGTAGTACCTATCTTCAAGAAAGGGAAAAAGGAGGATACGGGGAACTACAGACTGGTCAGCCTCACCTCAGTCCCTGGAAAAATCATGGAGCAGGTCCTCAAAGAATCTATCCTGAAACACTTGGAGGAAAATAGAGTGATCAGAAACAGTCAACATGGATTCACCAAGGGCAAATCGTGCCTGACCAACCTGATTGCCTTCTATGATGAGATGACTGGATTTGTGGATGCGGGAAGAGCCGTTGACGTGGTATACCTTGACTTTAGTAAGGCTTTTGATATGGTTTCCCGCAGCATTCTTGTCGGCAAGTTAAGGAAGTATGGGTTGGATGAGTGGACCGTTAAGGTGGATCGAAAACTGGCTAGATCACCTGGCTCAGCGGGTAGGAATCAATGGTTCGATGTCTAGTTGGCAACCGGTAACGAGTGGAGTGCCCCAGGGGTCGGTCCTGGGGCTGGTTCTCTTCAGCGTCTTCATTAATGATCTGGATGACAGGATAGCTTGCATACTTAGGGAGTTCGCGGATGACACCAAGCTGGGGGGAACGGTAGACACGCTGGAGGGCAGGGACAGGATCCAGGGAGACTTGGACAAATTGGAAAACTGGGCCAAAAGAAACCTTATGAGGTTCAACAAGGAGAAGTGCAAAGTCCTGCACTTAGGACGGAAAAATCCCATGCACTGCTACAAGCTGGGGACCGATCGTCTAAGTAGCAGCGCTGTAGAAAAGGACCTGGGGGTTATGGTAGACGGGAAGCTGGATATGAGCCAACATTGTGCCCTTGTTGCCAAAAAGGCCAATGGCATATTGGGCTGCATCAGTAGGAGTATTGCCAGCAGATCGAGGGATGTGATAATTCCCCTCTATTCGGCACTGGTCAGGCTGCATGTGGAATACTGTGTCCAGTTTTGGGTTTCCCCACTACAGAAAGGATGTGGACAAGTTAGAAAGAGTCCAGCGGAGGGCAACAAAAATGATTAGGGGGCTGGGGCACATGTCTTACAAGGAGAGACTGAAGGAAGTAGGCTTATTTAGTCTGCAGAAGAGAAGACTGAGGGGGGATTTGACAGCAACCTTCAACTACTTGAAAGGGTGCTCCAAAGAGGAGGGAGCCAGGCTGTTCTCGGTGGTAACAGAGGACAGAACAAGGAGCAATGGTTTCAAATTACAGCTGGGGAAGTCGATGTTGGATATTAGGGAAAACTTTTTCACTAGGAGGGTGAAGCATTGGAATGGGTTACCTAGGGAGGTGGTGGAATCTCCGGTTTTGGAGATATTGAAGGTCCGGTTAGACAAAACCCTGGCTGGGATGATTTAGTGGGAGTGGTCCTGCTGGACTAGATGACCTCATGAGGTCCCTTCCAGCCCTATGATTCTACTGAATGCTTTTCTTTCCCCTGTAGAATTGGTAGGGGAGACCACACAAAGCAATTTGTTTATGTACACAAGGATGTGCCTTGAACCTTCCTGAGAGATCTCAGTGAAACTTGCATGGGGGTTTTCTGCAATCCTCTCCCTGAGGTTTCATGGGCGAACAGCCTTATTTCTTTACGTGCAGTAAGACACTTCCCCACGCCAGCCATTGATACCGTCAGTAGTTATCAATGGACTGGCCAGGCAGCTCTGGGGTGCCAGAAGCAGCTTTGCTCTCTGTGCCTCGGTTACTTTTTCTGGAATGAGATACCAGCTAAAATCACTGCTCGTGGAAAATGGTGCCGGCATTCAGTGGCTTTGCACTAAATGTATAGTTTCATGCGATCAAGTAATTCCCTCCATTTTCCTCCCTCTGGCAGACCAGGTTCACCTTGTTTGGTGCTGTGAGTGGCACCCTTCACAGGACTCCAAAGCAGAAGTGTAAATAAGTGTCTTGTTTCAAACTTTAGAGGAGCAAGGGAGGGCGTTGTGAACTGAAACCTTCATTTTCTGTTGTGATTGTACTGAGAAGGGTACCTCTGCCTGTTTGATCCACAGCTATTGCCATTACAGCCTTGATGGGTCCCCCTCCATATTCACAGAATGCCTGACCAGATGAGGATGAGGAAGGAGAGAAGTCGTGATGACATGTTGAATGAGATCCTGCAAGCCAGTGCTGCATCAGATCATAAGCAAAGGACCTGCTTGGAGGACTCCAGCTTTGGGCAGGGGGTTGGACTAGACCAGTGGTCTCAAATACTGTGTCAGGACACATTCCTCTGTCGCCACACAGCAGTAAGTATGTCACGGAGAGATGGGGAGAAGGCTGGATTTGGCCTGGGGGGAGTGGGCTGGTATATCCGGTAGGGTCACAACACGCCGCCAAGTGTGTCGCGAAGGTTGAGAACTGTCGGACTAGACAGCCTCCTGAGATCCCTTACAATTCTCATCTTCTCTGATTCTGTGGCCTGAGGGCTGAATACTACAGACAGCATGGAGAAGCAAAGCACAGAAAACGAGAAAGGCCCAGGAGTCGCAGTAGGAAAAGGAGAAGAAAGTGCACCAGGGCATAATTGGGCTTCTCTAGCAGCAAATACAGATGCTGCAATCTCTCGTGGATCTACAGGTACAACAATCCAGGCTTTGTCTCCCTCTCATTTTAGCACCTCCCTACTCACACATCTCAACGTTCTACATGTCAGCAGGGGCCACATCCCTGGCCTCTACCACTCCCCTTGAGGGGACCATAAAGGGCAACCATAGCTTCATATACGCTGACTGAGAAAGCCACGGTTGCTGCACGAGTAGGTAAAATGGACATGAATATTCTTTCCTCATGTTCTGCTCCATTAATTTATTAGTTTTTAATGTAATTGTTTTAATTTGCAGAGATTTTTCTTTTCAATGGTTTTGTTAATGAGCAAAATTCTATTATTTGCATCCCTCTGCATTAGCTCGAAGCATATGCTGCAGAAGGCCTAGTAGTTCTGAAAGCATCTACTTGTTACTGTACAGGCTGACAACTCAGGGACAATGTAATAAAGCACTGCAGAATTAATAGGTGCACTGACTGTTATATAGTCAGACACGTATAGGCACCACGCAATTCCCAGAGTACTGTACTCCACAAGGCATTACTCTTGCCTACTGTTAAAATGCTCTTTCAAAGCCTCCCTGAGTTGTAGAGCTCCATGATGCGCTCTTTTAAGAGCACTCATGTCTGATTCTTTAAACTCAAGAGACAGCCACTCCATCTCCATCTCCCACCATGGCGGCAACTTCTCACCCTTTCCTTCAGAGATGTTATGCAAGTCACGGCTGTCAGCCATAACCACCGGCAAGTTTTTTCCCACCGAGAGCCAGCATTCCTTCAGAAAAACAAACAAGGAGTCCCGTGGCACTTTTAAAAACTAACAAATTTATTTACCGCATGAGTTTTCGTGGGAGAAAATCCCACTTCATCAGACGCTTGGAAAATGGATGTTCCTTCAATATACCTGCACCTGTTGAGCTGGGAGATGAATCTTTCCTTGTGCTGTCAAGGTGGCTGATGTATGGCTTCATGAGCCAGAGGAGAAAAGGGTAGGGTAGGTCCCCTACAATCATTACTTGCATATCAACATCATCAGTGGAAATCTGTGAATCGGGAAAGAAGTTGTTTCCAGCTGTCTAAACAGTTCTGTGCTTTTAAAGATGAAAGCACCCGAAACTTCCCTGACTAGCCGATACTGATGTCAGAGAAGTGTCTCCCGTGATCTGTCAACGCTGGCATAATCACAGACAAGTAGCGCTTTCCGTTGGCGGGCTCTGTGGCAAGGAGGTCTGGTGAGAAAGTAAGGATTATGCATGTCACCTACCGATCCACTACAGTTTAGAAGCCCCATCGCTGCAAATTCATCCACTATGTCCTAAACATTGCTAGAGTCACAGGAGGCCATTAATGCCCCAGCACACTTCCATGAAAACGACACCCCCAGTGGATTTTCCAACTCCAAAATATTTCCATTGACTGGTAACAATCCACCACTGAAAGTTTCCCCAGGACAATAGCCACTCGCATCTCAGTCATCGGTGCAGCTCTCATTTTGGTGTCCTTCCACTGGAGGGCTGAGCGAGCTTGGCACACAGACCCAGGAATGTCTCCTTGCGCACCTGTCAATCCTGCAGATGCTACTCACCAACACAAACGTGCATTCTGACACGATCTCACCAGTCAGTGCTCATTTCTTGGGTGCCAAAGCAGTGCCCCATCATCTGCAGCTGCTCTGCGAACACCGCCAACAACCCAGAATCGGCTCTCACTGTGTCCCATAGCAATCTGTCTGCTAAGAAATCAATTTTTCTTCTGGCCCTGCAAACACTAGAGGACCATGCATCCTGGGTTTGCAGCACTTATGACAACAGCAGAGCAATGCAGGCTCCATGCTTCTGTAAGAAGCAGCAGACAATGGACTGCTGCACTGATTTATGGGACTTTTTAAAAAGGTGTGCAATGATGGGCTATAGATGAGACTATAGGATGGAAACAGTTGCACATTGGGAATCTGATCCCTTGTTCCCAATCACTCCAGCATAACTTGTTTCTGCACCACCATGCATTGGCAGAAATTCCCAAAAAACAGGGTGCTGGATGGCGGTGGGCTGCACGCTGGGATCCCTACCTATTGTGCACGGACTCAAGCACGCCTCGTGAGTGTGTGCGGGGCCAACGCAAGGAGCCAAGAATACACGTGCACAGCAACATGCTAACTGCAGAAGATTTACACCAATGTAACTTTGTCAACCAAAGTTGACAGTGTAGACATGGACTTAGTTTAAAATCTTTCGAAAATCCAGAGACAGTTCTTTGACAAAAAGGAGCCCTGGAATCTGCTGGATGAGTTGCTTGGAGGCAGAGAATTCTGAGGAGTTCTTCCTAAGGGTGGTCCTTAGCCCAGACTCGGAGCAAAGGTCTGGCCTGTCCCAGCTGCTGGGAAGACAGGGAATGCTAATGTGGAGATAAAAAAATGGGACTGAGAACGGTGCATCTTTCCCCACCCCTTTTGCATTTCTCTATTTAAGCAAACATACTTTTTTGTCCTTCAATTTCTTACTGACCACGAGGGAATAAAATCCAGGTTTTGTTCACTTTCTTGTTTGTGTATCGGCCGCACTGGATTTGTGGCACACCAACAGCATTAGGCAACAAAGTGCCTCTGCGCAGCTGTATTGGCCCATCGAAAACTCCCCGTGGAGGTGCTGCTTTGGTGCTGTTCAAATATCCTAACTGTCAGAGTGATTAACCACTGGAATAAGTTGTCTAGGCAGGTTGTGGAATCTCCATCATTGGAAGTTTTTAAGGGCAGGTCACACAATGTCAGGGATGGCTTAAAGGGTCCTTGGTCCTGCCATGAGTGCCGGGGACTGGACTCGATGACCTCTCACGGTCCCTTCCAGTTTCTATGATTCTATCAGAACATCAGTACAGATCCACGAAGGGCCCTGGCTCCCACTGCACTCAGAGCAACACTTTCCCCTCCACATGTATCTCCCCTCACCAGCACAATCACCACTCCGCCCCCTGGAAGGATGGGGGATGCTTGTGAGGGATCACACTGGGATTTGTGGGATGGAAAGAACAGAGATTATACTGGAGGAGTTTATGCAGAACCTAAAACAGGTATGTCCTGGAAAAAACAGAATGATGTTAATGATTAAAAAAAAAAAAGTTAGGAATTTTAAGTCCTTTAAAGGTGACCGTGCTAGTCCACGTGCATTACCGAAAGCTGCCGACTTTGTGCACTGGAATAGGTTACTGGAGTCTCCATCTTTAGTGGTTTTACAGCCCGGCTTGAGAGCCCTAGCTGGGCTTATTTAGTGAAGGTTGGTCTTGCTTTGAGCAGGGGGGTGGAATAGATGACCTGCGGTTCCCTCCAACCATAGTATTCTGTGATTCTGCAACAGTTTGATCACAAAACCTGGTTTTAAAAAGATCCTTAATGAGATTTTAAACTTCTTTTCTCTCCTGTATAATTGTTCAGCCAACACAATGAAGTAAAGAACAGCATATGAAAGAACGGGATCGCGCACACAGCCTAGAGAGAACTTGACAACTCAGAAAGCTGATAATATTAGTAGTTCAGGGCTTGACCAAACCCAGGTGCCAGGTCGCCCTGGCGACCAGAGTTTGTAGCCTGGCACCCAGCTCTACTGCAGACGAGTGCTTTCTGGCAACCAAAAATAAAACTGCTAGCGCAATTTTGTCGAGCCCTGTATTAGTTTAATCCACGTCAGGTCAGTAGTGATTAGAAGTCAGTACCGTCTGAGAGCTGTCCGGGAACCTATGTGAAATGTAGTAACAGATATCAATCCAGTTCCTAAGGATGTTGTCATAAAAGCCACCCTTAGCAGACACTATTTCTGGCAGTCTCAGCACAGGACCAAGGTCTGAATAAGCCACGGAGACTCAATCTTAGAGGTGGTCAGGAAAAGCAAGAGCAGTAGTACATTGGCAGGGAGGAGGGGAAAGGAAAGCTTACGCTGCTGCTTTTCTGTAGAGCGAGGACCTCAGGTTCCAGGCCTCTCATTCCATTTTGGTACCAAACTCACTTTAAATTAATTTGGTAGCACTTTTACAGGTATTAAGGTTTTGCACCAGAAGCCTTGTGAGTATTATTTTCATCCCTTATTTTGTTTGTGATACATTAGAGCTCTTTATAAAGCAGAAGGGGCTCTGAAAAATTTCTCACCTCTTATTCTCTCTCTCTCGCTAAAACCAAGGCAAATGCAATTAGCTAATCAGTTAATTTATTCCGCTGATTTCTTAGAGTAAATAAGGCATCATTGAGCCAAGATAAAAGACTTCAAACAGCTTCAATTAGAGGTAATGAGTTTAAAGGGCATGGTAGAGAAGAACAGCATTTTCATCTGGGCATGTTAGAGCTAAGGAAATAATCTGACTGAGTGCCTCTTTCTTCCAATTACAGAACAGCTCCGAAAGGGCCAGGCTGTTGTATACTTCTCAACAGGAGCACAAATAAAACAGAATGATATCTTCTACACTAGGCTTATAACAACACCCAGTGTGGCCTCTGGAATGCTGACATGGTAAATAAGATATTGCAAAGACATAAAAACCACCACCTTTTACAGCTGCATACATCTGATCCCCCTCGTTCGCATACTGGGTGGGAACAATGATAACTTACAACCTCTAATTAGCATATTTACGTATGGAAAGTTGTCATTTTCTGGTAGTGACAGAAGAAAATAGGCTTCCCATCCTCCATTCAATCCAGATTAGAACAGAATATTTGTTTACATAGCTGGGGATGGCTGAATGTATCAAATAGTTGCATGTTCTGGATAGCTCAAAGACAAAGCATCTGACTGAAGACCATTTCTTCTTAAAATGCTGAAACAAACAGTGGTAAAATCCACTATACCTCAGATGAAATCTTGGCCATGATGAAATTAACAGGACTTCACTGGGATCAGGATTTTACTTTTCATACCTAGGCAATTTACGTTGCCTAGGAACACAGTGTGAGCCAGTGGCAAGGTAGCAAAGTGGACAGGTAGCTTTTATCCTTGATTGCTACTGACTTGCTTAGCGGTCTTGGCCAAGTCATATAACCTGCGTGCCTCAGTTTCCCCATCTGGAAATAGGGGGTGATGCTCTCATAGCATCACAAGATTGAAAGGAACATCAGGAATCATGGAGTCCAGTCCCCAACTATTACAGGCAACCCTCTTACCCAATTCCATTCATAAACCTACCAAGCTTCATCTCCAATCTAGTTTGAATGTTTGCCCCCACTACTCCTCCAAAGTACTTTGAGATGCTCAAGTAAAAGATGTTTTAAGTGCCAAGTACTATTTTCATCATTTTACATCTTTTCATAGGCACCAACAAAGTGTTCAGTGATCCTTTTTCAAACTCACCTAGCTATATAGATTTTTATGTGACTGTCAAAAATTTATGGAGTGGGCACAAAGATGCAACCTCTCTTCCCACCAGTCAGTAGTAAATGGGTTTAATTTATTTTGTATTCCTCCCCAATTTTAAATCTAATGTTACCAAAGAACATCTTGGTCAAAGATGTGGGCTTTGCATTGCAAGGTGTTGCAATTCTGGGCCATCCTTATATCTTTTGGGAAGGAATTGCAGATTTCTGGGACAGTCATGAGAAAACACTCTCTCCTACATACAAGACTCACTTTTGGGGGTTGACAGTTCGACCACATTCCTCTGGAATGATGGTCACAGGATGTCCTGCTCACAAAATATTAGGAGATTCCTCCAGTAACATAAGCCACATCCATAGAAAACTTTGAAGTTGAAGGATGAAATCCTGACTACGACCCAGGGTTCTTCAGGAAACCAATGCATCAAGCAGAGCACTGGCCAGAGATGGACCCTCCAGGCCTGGGCTGCTCATCAAATGGCCTAATATTGTTGTCCACTAACTTTCTTTAAGGTTGGAAGTTTTGTTTCTGCATACAGAGTTTTGCAATAATAAAGACCAGAGGTCATGAATGGCTAGATCACTGTGTTATGTCTGAGCCATCAGAAGGGGACGAAGTCTTGCTATAGAAAAGGATTTTTTCATGATCATAGCTTTGTGGATATTCAGAGGCTGTGAGGAGTCCTGGGGAATACACAAGCTCTTAGCAGACACCTCATAAGAGAGTTTTCCTCTTCCTACCACCATCCCCCCACCCCCCCTCCTTCCTTCCTTCCTTCCTTTCTTTCCACGATTCAATTTCAGTTACCTGCTCTTCATTCATACTGTTCATTTCAACCAGGATCTTAGAGAGATAACAGTTGGTGTTGTCTGAATGTTATTGCCATGTCCATCCATTTTGCTTAATCTCCCTGAGTAATGTCATACAAATGTAGAAGATGGGAGAAAGGATGCGTCCCTGAGGGACAAAACGTGAAACATATAGAGATGGAAGAGCAGATGCCAATCAATTATTTGGAACAGTCTGAAAGAAATGAATGAATGGAGCTATCTCAATGTGATTTTGCAAACACCTATGACATCCCTGAGGAGAGACAGCAGGGTCCCATAGTTGAAAATATCAACTGTTGCACAGATCTACTAATAAGAGTTTGGATAGACAGGTCTTTTCCACAGCTAAGAGGAGATCATCCATCAGTGCCATTTGATCCACATCCTGGTCTGAAGGTTCTGGAGTATTGGCAATAACATAGTTGAGCTGAAAAGGCAACTCTGGTGCCCCACATTTATTCAGTTTAACCACTGACTGGCAGAAATTTTGATAACATTTAGTGCAGTACTGACTGAGGCAGATGAAAAATATTGTTAGATCTTACTACAATCAAAATATTTTTTTGTATAACCAAGAAACAAATCAACCAGTAAAGCCCACCAAGAAAAATTACCTCTGAACACGGTACACCCGTGTCCATGGTGGTACAAGAGCCAGGATTCTAGCCACCAAATCCACTAACGTGCTTGGAGAGTAACTTTTGTATCTTCCAGACTTCCAGAGTTCATACAGGCCAGTACCACGGATTACCAGAGTTGGGTAGAGTTTCATACCATCAGGGCGAAAAGCAGGGTTCTCAAAAAACTCCTGTGAACAGAGAACACAAATGCAAATCAGCAACCCAGACACTAGCTTCCTGGGGCTTTCAAGCTGGAAGACACCTTAAAAAAAAATTTCAAGTTGCATCAGGACGACAAACTTTAAAACACAATGATGAGTACAATGTATGTTCAGTTTTAAAAGGCTGGCATACATTTCCCATTACATACATTTCCCAACATTTTATCAGTCTAAAGACTTATTCTTAAATTTAAATGATTATATATTTTTAATAAAGAATAAGATCACTGCAGAACAAGCCACACAAGGCAAGAATGTAGATTTCACCAGACTTCAACATGTAGCCAACAGCATCTGACACTCATTCATGCCTGAATTTCACGCCACAGTTCCCAAGTGAAAACCTCCAGACTTCTATGGTCACTGAAAGCCATACAGCACACAGAAGAGTTATGAAATACTGTTTTTCTACAAATAAAATTCCAGTAACCACAGCTAAAGTCATGAGTCAAAAGCTAAGAGATTGAATAGGAGCAGCCCTGAACCAATTATTTCATGTATGTCTAAGTGCTGTCAAGGCTCTGATCACTGCAGTATCTCACACCACCACTTAAAATAGGAAAATATTTTCCCGTTTTATCGATGAACTGAGGCAGAGGATATAAGAAGTGACTTGTAGAAGCTCATATAAGAACTCTGGCTCAGCTGGGAACAGAACCCAAATTATGTGAGTCCCAGTCCAGTTCCGGAAAACAAGTCCATCCTTTCAACTATCTAATTTACCATCTTCACTGGAATGGAAGACCAATGAATTCCAAAGCATGTTTACTAAGGAATACTACTACACAGACAGAGACCATGTTGTTAGAAAACCGTGTAATGAATTATTAGTCAAATATAAATTTAACAACTGAGAAATGAATATGGCATATAGTAGTATAGAATCATAGAATAATAGGGTTGGAAGGGACCTCACGAGGTCATCTAGTCCAACCCCCTGCTAAAAAGCAGGACCACTCCCCCTAAATCACCCCAGGCAGGGTTTTGTCTAACCAAGCCTTAAAAATCTCCAAAGATGGAGATTCTACCACTTCCCTAGATAGCCCATTCCAATGCTTCACCACCCTCCTAGTGAGAAAGTTTTTCCTAATATCCAACCTTGACCTCCCCAGCTGTAATTTGAAACCATTGCTCCTTGTTCTGTCCTCTGTTACCCTCGAGAACAGCCTAGCTCCCTCCTCTTTGGAGCACCCCTTCAAGTAGTTGAAGGTTGCTATCAAATCTCCCCTCAGTCTTCTCTTCTCTAGACTAAATAAGCCTAGTTCCTTCAGTCTTTCCTCATAAGTCATGTGCCCCAGTCCCCTAATCATTTTTGTTGCCCTCCGCTGGACTCTTTCTAATTTGTCCACATCCTTTCTGTAGTGGGGAGCCCAAAACTGGACACAGTATTCCAGATGCAGCCTGACCAGTGTCGAATAGAGGGGAATTATCACATCCCTCGATCTGCTGGCAATACTCCTACTGATGCAGCCTAATATGCCATTGGCCTTTTTCGCAACAAGGGCACACTGTTGGTTCATATTCATCTTCCCGTCCACCATAACTCCCAGGTCCTTTTCTACAGCGCTGCTACTTAGCCGATCGGTCCCCAGCCTGTAGCAGTGCATGGGATTTTTCCGTCCTAAGTGCAGGACTTTGCACTTGTCTTTGTTGAACCTCATGAGGTTTCTTTCGGCCCAGTGTTCCAATTTGTCCAAGTCTCCCTGGATCCTGTCCCTGCCCTCCAGAGTATCTACCATTCCCCCCAACTTGGTGTCATCCGCAAACTTACTGAGCACGCAGTCTCTTCCATCATCAAGATCATTAATGAAGATGTTGAATAGAACCGGCCCCAGGACCGACTCCTGGGGCACTCCACTCGTTACCGGTTGCCAACCAGACATCGAGCCATTGATTCCTACCCGCTGAGCCTGTTGATCTAACCAGTTTTCGATCCACCTTACGGTCCACTCATCCAACCCATACTTCCTTAACTTGCCGACGAGAATGCTATGGGAAACCGTATCAAAAGCCTTGCTAAAGTCAAGGTATACCACGTCAACGGCTCTTCCCGCATCCACAAATCCAGTCATCTCATCATAGAAGGAAATCAGGTTGGTCAGGCATGATTTACCCTTGGTGAATCCATGTTGACTGTTCCTGATCAATCTATTTTCCTCCAAGTGTTTCAGGATGGATTCCTTGAGGACCTGCTCCATGATTTTCCCAGGGATTGAGGTGAGGCTGACCGGTCTGTAGTTCCCCGGATCCTCCTTTTTCCCTTTCTTAAAGATGGGTACTATATTTGCCTTTTTCCAATCCTCCGGGACCACCCCCGTTTGCCACGAGTTCTCAAAGATAACGGCCAGCGGCTCTGCAATCACTTCCCCCAACTCCCTCAGCACCCTCGGATGCAGTTCATCCGGCCCCATAGACTTGTGCACATCCAATTACATTAAGTGTTCCCTAACCTGACTTTCCATCACCGAGGGCCGCTCTCCTTGTCTCCATTCCGCGTTACCCCGTGTAGTAGACTGGGAGCTGGCCTCCCTGTGAAGACTGAAGTAAAAAAAGCATTGAGTACTTCAGCCTTTTCCGCATCATCCTCCACGAGGATGCCTGCCCCATTCAGTAAGGGACCTACATCACCTCTGATCCTTTTCTTGTTGCTGATATACTTATAGAACCCCTTTCTGTTATCCTTCACATCTCTTGTGAGCTGCAACTCCAATTGTCCTTTGGCCTTTCTGATTTTATCCCTGCAGTCCCGAGCAATATCTTTATACGCCTCCCTTGTCATCTGTCCAAGCTTCCACTTCTTGTAAGCTTCCCTTTTATGTTTCAGCTCCCCACAGAGTTCCCTGCGAAGCCACGCTGGTCGCCGTCCATATTTGCTGTTCTTTCTGCACATCAGAATGTTATCTTCCTGTGCCTTTAACAGGGTTTCTTTAAAATACAGCCAGCTGTCTTGGACACCTTTCCCCTTCAGATCAGCCTCCCATGGGACCCTGCCCATCAGCTCCCTAAGGGAGACAAAATCTGCTTTTCTGAAGTCCAGGGTGTGTGTTCTGCTTCTTTCCTTCCTTCCATTGATCAGGATCCTGAACTCTACCATCTCATGGTCGCTGCTGCCCAGGTTGCCATTTACTTCTACTTCCCCGATCAATTCTTCTCTGTTTGTGAGCAATAGGTCTAGAGGTGCAAGGACCCTAGTTGGTTCCTCCAGCATTTGTACTAGGAAGTTGTCCTCGATATTCTCCAAAAACTTCCTGGATTGCCTGTGCACTGCTGTATTATCTTCCCAGCAGACATCAGGATAATTGAAGTCCCCCATAAGAACCAGGGCCTGCGGCGATCTGGAAACTTCTGTTAGTTGTCCATAGAACGCCTCATCCACCTCCTCTTTCTGGTCTGGCGGTCTGTAGCAGACACCCACCACAACATCCCCCTTGTTGCGTTCTCCCCTAAACTTAACCCACAGACTTTCAACCATCTTGTTTCCACTTTCATAGTGGAGCTCCGAGCAGTCATAGAGCTCTTTTACATATAGCGCTACTCCTATTATGAGAGCATATAAAAGAATTTTTGCTTTTTGAATGCATCTGCTGATGCAGAATTCAAAAACCGAGCTGTAACAGTTTCAGAGTTGTGTAAATCATGAAAAGTGGTGTGTGACTTATTGGTAAAATATTTCATCTATGTTATGAGGGAATTGTTAACTTCAGGTGGAAATCCCTTCTTCCCCCAAAAGTTAAGCAGAAAATATCAAAGGCCACAAAAACAGACAAATAAGTAGTACAGATCCTGAGGCGGTTTACAGCCCAGAATAGAAGACAGAAGTAGAGAAATAAAAGTACATAAGTATAATATTATATATATATTATATAGTATAATAATAATAGTAAGAATAAGCAAAAATGTATTAGTTTAGGTTAGTCATTGTGATTTATGCCTGAGAATGTTCTAATCAGCTAGGCACATATAAGATAATTTGGTAAACTGAGTCTGTGCAAAGTTATAGAACGAGGGATGAAATACAGGTGACTGACAATGGGAGAGTGGAGAAGTCACAGGTAAGCATATAGCAGAGACCAGAGCTTTGAGAAAAGAGTCAGGAGAGGTATCTTGAACAACTACCTTTCTTACCTTAACTGTTTTTGCATTAAGTATAATTCTTAGGGGATAACACCACTGTCTTAAAACATACAAAATGAAGGCTAAAAGAAACTGTTTAAGTCTAAATTGAAGTTGACCTCCTCTTTTACCCAACACTGTGGTTAGTAAAAGCTTTGGTGGTATGATAAGATCACCAGTGATGGCCATCAATTGAATATCTGTCTGTATCTGTGCCAGTTTTTTCTAAATCCAGTGATATAGCAAAAACAGTTAAAGTCCTGTGGCACCTTAAAGACTAACATTTCTGCAGGCATAAGCTTTTATGGGCTGCAGCCTGCTTCATCAGATGCATGAAGTGGACCTCATCTACCCTAACAGTATTGACTTTGTCAGCACTTGCCCTCCCCACTGTAATGTTTCCCCTTGCAAATATATATATATCCACCTCCTAACTGTAGTTTCCACTTCATACATCTGACCAAGTGCGTTGCAGCCCATGAAAGCTTATGTGCAAAGAAACTTGTTAATTTTTAAGGTGCCACAGGACTTCTGTTGTTTTATCTTCCCCTGGGATTTCCATGAAGATGAGAATGACATCTGTGCCCCTACAGATACCATATCTATTTCTTAGATATTATTTCATAAGTTAATATAACATTGTGTTTCTAAAAGGCTTTATTAAGTGGTTAATTTATTTTGTTTAATACACTTCCTCCCTCCTCTCAAAACACCAGAGTTAAGAAGGGGGGGAGCCAAATGAAACAGAGACTTGGGTTTGAGCACCCCAACTAAACAGACTGTGTGGTCGACTCAATCAGAGTTAACAAAACTAAAATTTTACTTGCCCTTTTCCACCACTTCCTTTTCATTGCAACCGATGGTACTTTTAATGTCATAGAATCGTGCATTCTGGGATCCCTCCAATGAAAGCAGATCATATTAAGATTTCAGAAAAAAAAAAGGGGGGGGATGCGAATCGCAAAAAAAGAGTTTTCATTCATATGTGGGGATGGAGGTGGTGGTGCATTCAGCACAAAATAGATCTTAATTCAACATTTGTTTTTGTTTTGCTATTCAATTTTAAGTTTCACCACAGTTCAAAATTAAATGATGTTAGCATGTTATCTCAGCAGTGTCAGGAAAAATGAAAGTAATAATGCTTTCCATACATATACATGGCAGCAATTTTTATAATCTCAAAGCACTTTATAAACAGAGCTACAAAAGAGCGCAGTGAGTCAGGTAAATGATATTGGAATACATTTTTCAAACTGGCAACCTGAGGCATAGAAAGATCCAGTGTCTCACCACCACACACAAATCAGTGGCAGGGCCAGGAACAGAATTTAGTAGGCCTGACACTCAGTTATACACCATGACAAGACAGATTTCAACCCTCTTGTGGGTGCTCGAAGGCACTCCACATACAAAAGAAAGCAGTTATGAATGGAGGAATGAGTAACACTCCAGGACTAGATTATAGTGCCACTGAAAAGCCTCTCTCAGACAAAACAGCAGCATAAATATGAGCAGACGTCATGCTGCTTTGTCTGGAAATTCACAGACAAATCAGAAGAATCAAAAATATAAAAGCAAGACGGTGCAGTACGGAAGCACGGAAAACTTCCACAGTGAAATACAGAAAACACAAACAATAACAACAAATCAACCACTCAATCCATTTTTGGTGGTAATACAGAAAAAAATTCTTTCCTCTAATATGGTTCAACATTAATATTCACAGCAATGTTTGAACTGATGTAAAAAAATACTTAGAAACTCATTGATTTATATTATAAATTAAACACAAATAAATTAACTCATCGTTAAGGTTAAGAAGCCAAGCTTTCAAAGGCAAGGTTAAAAGTTACAATTTCTCACACAACACTAGCGTTTCTATTTTGCATCTCATATATCTTATAGCATAAACTAATGGACATATATTTCCCATTTATGTTACTTAAGATATATGCCAGATAACGCAGCTGGTCAAAAATGGTACTTGGGGTTTTTTTGCATAATTTTCTTAAAATTGTTTTTCAAGATTGTCCTCAAATTAATTGTTATTCCAATGAAAAATGAAACATTTCCCCCCCTTTCCTCTCTTCCCAACCGGACTTTTACAGTGGGAAAATGGAAACAGGGGGAAAGGATGAGAGAGAGAAAGGTGAGCGGAAGCTAACATTTCATTTTTTCCATCAAAAACCTAACGATTTTGAACAAAATATTTAATTTTAAAAAGACATTTTAACTGAGAAGTGTTTTCAAGTGAAAAATTTTGACCCGATCTCCATGATATATATGGATGATTCTCCCACTCTACTCTACACTGATTAAGCCTCAACTTGAGTACTGTGTCCAGTTTTGGGCGCCTCCGTTCAAAAAGGATGTGGAGAAACTGGAAAAAGTCCAGAGAAGGGCAACAAAAATGATTAGAAGACTGGAACATTTGACCTATGAGGGAAGATTGAAAGAGCTGGGGTTGTTTAGTCTAGAAAAAAAGGAGACAGAGGGGATATGATAACAGTTTTCAAATACCTAAAAGGTTGTTATGAGGAAAAAGAAGAAAAATTATTCTCCTTAATCAGAGATGGTAGGACAAGAAGCAACAGGTTTAAATTACAGCAAGGGAGGTTCAGCCTAGACATTAGGAAAAAATTCCTAACTGTCAGGGTGATTAACCACTGGAATAAGTTGCATTGGCAGGTTGTGGAATCTCCTACATTGGAGGTTTTTAAGAGCAGGTTAGACAAACACCTGGGATGGTTTAATGGGGGTACTTGGTCCTGCCATGAGTGCAAGGAACTGGACTCAATGACTTGTCACGGTCCCTTCCAGTTTCTATGATTCTAATGTGCTGAGGATGTGGATGCTAGCGGTCAAGGACTTGCTTGAGAGGATGGTGGAGGTGTGGCAGTTCTAACAGCATGAGATGTGGATAGTGAGTGTTGAGATGTCCTTTGCTTCAAGATAGGATGATAAGGATGGTAAGAGAAATAAGGAGGTAACCAAGGTGGACCAGAATAATGGTGAGGTGCACATGTAGGGTAGTGCACCAGGTGACTTCCTGAGACCGAAGGTCGTGGAGACAAGAAACGAGAGTGATCAAAATTTTCATAATCAGAACTAAAGTGTTGAGGAGAGAAGCTTCATCATGATCCAGATGGATTGGAGAAGTATGTGGTGTAAGAGAATGTGGAGAATGAGAACTTGTTTCAATATGTTGCTTCTCCTTCCTCTTAGAAGCTGGTGCTGTTTGTGTGGTAGTCGGTTCCGTAGTCTGAGGAACTGGTAACAGTGCCAGGCCTGGAGGAGGCGGAACCACATCAGGGGGGGACACTGGCGGTGCTGAGGTCGATGGCGGAACACTATGTGGTGCCGCGGTGGTCAGCAGCACGGAGGTGTAGTCGGTGCCGTTATAGTGGCCCATGCCACAATCGCAGTCGTTACTGGGAGCAGTGCCGTGATGGGATCTGCCAATGGCGCTGGTGCCGCTATCGATGCCAAGAGATGGTCGTGTTGTTTTCAACCAGCATGAGAGGCAGTGGAAGAAAATGTGAGAGTCTCTTGTCTTTTCCACAGGACGTTTATGGTCTTTAGATGTTGTGGACCACCTGCTAGTGGAGGATGCAGAAGGCTCTTTGATATCTTTTTTCTGCAAGAGAGTCTTGTCAGCATGCTTCCTTGTAGGGAGCAGACTGAAGGCAGGTGTTGCTGCCCTGTGTTTAGGAGAGCGCAGGGCTCTCTCCGGGCCCAGGTCTGAGGCAGGCTTGAGTGATTTCTCCAGCAACATGATCTTGAGTTGTAGGTCTCTGTGGGCACAAGAACTAAGGTTTTTACAATGCGTGCATTTCTGGGGTACATGGCTTTCCCCTAAGCATCGCACTCAGAGAGAGTGTCCATCTGAAGCGGGCATTGCCTTTAGAAAGGACGAACCGCATTTGAAGCCCGATGATGTGGGCGGGTGTTGGTAGATTGGCAGGGTCTGCATGGTGGTTGTCTCCATCAAATGTCTCGCTGTTATTTCTTCTTCTGTTGTTGTTTCTTTCTGTTCTTTTGTTTTTAACTGAGTAAAGAGTTTAAGGAAGAAGAAGAAGAAAACGTAGAAAAGGGTTTTGTTTTTTAAAGGAGAAAAAGATCTGAGAAAAACAAATTTTGAGGAAATTTTTTTTTAAAGGCAAAAGAAGTAGTTAAATAATTATGAGGAAAACTAATATTCTATTTCAAATTTTGGGTAGATAAAGAGCGAAAAGAAGAAAGACAAGCTGGAACCATTTTGAATTGTTCCGTCTGGGACCGGTGGTTGAGAAGGAACTGAAGGTGGCAGGTGGTGCATGCACACTCCTGAGTGTGCCGAACACTCCACGAGACATCGTCAGCACGCACACCACCCGCACTAATACTGCTGTGAAGATTCTCCGATCAAGGGTGCCACAGGACGCAACACCACAAGTGAAGCACCCACAGAACAACACTTGACGAAAAGTCCCATTATTATAACTAATGGCATCTATAGTGTCCATTCATCCACAACATCACAAATGCACTGCCATCATGAATAATCAGGATTTGATTGGTGCAAAATTAGTCATTAAGATGCTACTTTCCATCAATGAAGAGGCATCAAAGTGGAAGCTAAATTCCTGCCTTTTGTCTGATTCCAATCATTTGTTTTATAACTAGTCACTGTTTTGCATTAGTTTACAAGCTGTTAGAAATTGCTTTCTATTATTGCTGTCCAACATAACAGGTGTTGGACAGAAAACAGCAGTCTGTTTAATACCATGACGAACAAAAAAAATTTTTTTTAAAGAGGAAAGAATACAGGATTTGGAGGTTGGGGAAGGTAAAGTAAATGTACTTCCAAATTTGTTTGTCATGGTAGCTGTCTAATTTTTGGTGGTTTTATCAGTTTGGTATTTAAGAAACTGAGAATCAGCTTGCTACCTTTAACTCTCTTTATATGTGCAATACAAGGATCAACTGGTTCTGGACCTGTAGTTGGTATATTGACCTAGTCCACTGATATTCAGATAAGGTAAAGACAGCAAGGGTGAAAAATCAGGACAAAAGGATGGGGGGGGGGGCGGGAGGGGAATACGTGCCTATACAAGAAAAAGTCCTGGATATCATACTGTTCCTATAAAATTGGGACATCTGTTCACCCTATACTCAGACCTCAGTGGTCCAGGAGCCAAATGATCAATTAACATTACCTAAAAAAGTCACAGTAGCAGGAATTCATTGTTTCATTTACGAAATAATTAGTGAGAGAGAGATATTTTTTTTCTTGGCTATTCTGACCAAGTATTATAATTTTATCAACTACAATTGATTAATAACATAATAAAATTATCCTGATTGGTTAATAGATAAATCATATGGTGTTTTAATATCAAGCTCTGCAAAGAGTCATAGGAGACCCATTGAAGAATCAATTGTGGCTCCTGAGCCTCAGTCTGAGTATCACTGATCCAGTCCAAAGTTTCTTCCTGCCTCTATTGTCATGAGTTAGCAAATATTAAAAAAAAATAATGTTCTTGCATCCCCCACAGCCAAATTTCAATTCGGATTTAACTTTCGCACCTCCTCTCGATCACTAGAGTTAGAGATGCTTTTTAATGATATCTGAAAACGGCAACTCTGCTCCTCACTGAAAGAGGAAGAAGTGTGAAGAATCTAGAGATCCCTCCCAGCTTTCCACAGAAACAGAGAACTAATAACCATTTACATTTTTTTTTGCTATGAATCTCAATGCCACGGAGATAGCTTATTGTATAAATGTTGTAACTTTTCCCCTTTATCAACTTTACTAAAATGTCAAAATTATTTCTAGGAGGAATAAAAAATAACAAAAATCAAGTTAATTTTTAGATTTCTGTGCATTATAAATGCGTTTGCACTCAATGTGATTGCAGTTTTTGTGGATTGCCCATAATAAACTGTGAATTAAGCTTTTGTCCTAGATTTATGAAATTGTCTCTTAAATCTCCGGCCAAGTCTATACTAAGGACAGCAAATTCACTGCCATCAATTTGAACTATTTGGTTCAATTGAGCGGTCAGCCAAGACCCACTCAATCGATACAAAGTTCGACTCAGTAACTCCACCCCTATAAGAACAGTAGCGCTGAGTTGAAAGGATGGCATTTCCCTTCGACTCAGTACAGTGGAGCCATGGAGTTAACGGGGAGATAGAGAGTCGAAGGGAGATATGCAAGTTATTTTACATAGCTCGTGTATCTACCTTCGACTGCTGCCGAAAATGTGGACAAGTGTAGACAAGGCCTCAGTAATCCAGCATTTCTGGCAGAATAACTTTTAATATATGATACTACATTAAAGCTACTCCGCCTTTGAATGACTTTTTCTAAATCCATAGAGAGATGAACAATCACTTAGACCTTGTCTACACTAGAAAGGTTTGTCGACAGTATTACATCTGTGATCAAAAGCGCTGTAATTACAGTGCTCGCACCTGTTCACATAGCTTATTTTGTCACCAAAAAGGGTCCATACTTGGTGCTATAGCAGACCATAAGAGCAATGCACTGTGCGCAACTCGCCACCTTTTGCTGCTACGAATTGAGGGAAGAGGGAAACGAGCGTAGCCTCACATGAGTTCTGCCACAACATCCCATGCTGAACCGATTTTCGTCCTGTCACTCATTGCATTTCTGGCTATGTTTTGTGCCATTTTTCAAAGGTCCCCCGTTTCCTGCAGGTCTGCCATCTCTATCGGCAAGGCTGAATACTGCACTCCTCTCCACTGTTGCTGTCAGCATTCGGAACATATCACAGCTGGTCTTGCGTGAGCTCCAAATTGGAACAAGAAACCAAGGCATCTGACCTGCTGAATGAAATGCAAACCAACAGTACCACATTACTGTTTTCATTCACGGTGCATCCGCACACAGTGAACACAGCTTTTGGGCATGTGAGACAAGCAGTGAGCAGGGGAGATGACATCGTTATGCAGGTCTGAGATAACAAGCAATGGCTGCAGAACTTTCGAATGTCCAAAGTCACCTTCATGGAGCTCACCGAATCACAGAAACTGGAAGGAACCATGAGAGGTCATCGAGACCAGTCCCTGGCACTCATGGCAGGACCAAGTACCCTCTTAAACCATCCCTGACAGATGCTCATCTAACCTGGTCTTTAGAACTTCCAATGATGGAGATTCTACAATCTATCTAGGCATCTTATTCTTGACTTTTTCAACAAAACACTCTAGTATAGACCAGGCCTTAGTGATATAACTCTATGCTTTAAAAATCAAGTTTGTGGCTCAGATATGGGGTTTCAGTTTAGTAATTGCAGTATCTATTTTGCCCATAAATGCTACAGTGCTAAAATTAAACACCACAGAGAATTATGTTGACGTATGTATGATCTCCTTTCACTAATGCTTACAACTATAAGATGGAAAATATTAGAGGATTAGCACATGAATCTCTCAAAAGTTTAGAAATATCCATTAAGCGTACTTATCTTCATTAACAATATCATTATATGCACATATACATATGCAGTGTCTTCATTACAGATTCCTAATGTATTTATAGGAATCCCTATGTACCTCAGGGGTGCAGCCCTTTCTGAAGTAGAACACAGCATCTGTTTAACATGCACAGAAATATTATACAGCAAAAGTAAGCATTTCACATACACAGTGATGCTATATTAAACGTCAGCATTCTTTGTAGACATAATGCAATTACCAGACCTGGAATTTGGCCACAATATGGAAGTTAACATAGTCATCCTCGCAAACAGATCAAGTATGAATTTTCAGACAGACAAATGAAGTTATTAGCTCCTTGTCAAACCTTCAATACATCTTAAATGACTCCCAGATTTCATCATGTTGACAAAAGTTTTTAAAGCAGCTGAGCCCAACTTTCAGCTCCCCAGAGGACGCTGGGTACCCGTGCAAGCAAGTGAGGAAAAGACCACTTTCCAGTTGAATACTATAACTTTCTTGACTACAACGGTACCTTTTTAGCTACTGACAAATCAAGCTGGCACACTGTACCACCATACAATATGCAACTAGGATTACAGGCACTACCGGTTCTTAAGAACAGAGCCATGAAGTTCAATGTTTTACCCCCAAAATGCCCAGTTCTCCACTTATGATTAAAATCTGTTTTCAGCTCACCTACACAGGTATTCCTTCAAGTCCAGCACATGTAGGCCTGGGGAGAACAGCACACCTGCTGTCTAAATTTGCCCCAACTACTGGGCAGCACAGAACAGGAAAGTTTTTATATTACTCTGAGTTTCACACAACATAATTTGAAGAGCATACACAACAGGCTACAGAAGAAACTTATCAACATTACATTAGTCACTGGGACCTTGATATATATGGAGCCTATGGAAACAACACAAAAATGGATGTGATCCAAAAGTCACCTTACGTTTTTGGCAGACCTCTATAGTTAATGAAAGCCCATCTTCTATCACCTATACATCTTAAATATTTCTGTAACACCAGCACCATAGCACCTGAATGCCAAACAGGTAAATTAGTTCTGACGTTACTGTTCACAGTAGGCTTTATGGAAGAGTCTGATTTCTGTTCTAGGAAGCTCTGTTATTTATTTCCCTCGCCAATTAATTAATTAATTTAATTAATTAATAATTTTACTTATATATAGCTTTTTCAAAGTGCTTTACAAATAAATGTATCCTCAAAACATCCCTTTGAGGAATGGAAGCATTACTGCCAAAGGACTCCTTGTTTGTTTTCCTGAACTAGACTGACACGGCTACCCCTTTGGAACTTCTCATTGCCACCATGTTACACACCTGATGGGCCAAAGTCTCTTCTGGGGTGAACTGGTAGATCAGCAGCAATGGAACTCAACTAACAATTAGGACAAGAGAGGTTAAGTAGAAGACCGTAGACTGTACGGCAAGGCAAGGGCAGTTTGAATTTCAACTGTAGGATTCCTTGCTCAGCAGCCAGAATTAAATGGACCACACTGCCTTAATATTTCAATCATGCTGCCACATGGATAATAATAATAATAATTCTAAGTCAGAGCAAATCTTAACAAAAAGGCAAGCCACATGGATTTCCTTGAGCCATTTCTGAATTTGTGGAATTTTATTCTATCCACAATATAGACAGATCAATTCTAGTTCACTCCCCCGCCTCTTAGAGATATTTATTTTTTTAGAAGAGGGCCCCAGACTTCAACAGTATGACTTACTATTTCTTTCAACCACAGAACACGAGTCATCTAACAAAGAGCTGGGCAATCCTCTCCAAATGGTGCCCATTGCACAGAGACCACCATCTGGTTCATCTTCTGTGGGCTCCAATTGAGTCTTTAAATTTATTAAGCAATTTCCAAGGGAAACTCTTATTTAAAAAAAAAAAGTGTACACAACTCACTCTGGAGTTGCACCTTCAGTTTTGCCAGGTGCATAACACTGGCTTTTATACTTTTGCCAAGAATATTCACCTCCTCTCCCCAAAGCCTGACAACTGTACAATTCTGTTCCCAGTAGCATATCTTCTCTCTCATGAATTAGTAACCAAGTTCTGACAGACTTCGCTTCCTTCAAGATGTTCTGTAACAAACTGTCGCTAAAAGCAGCTCCTTCTGCCTTAAAACACCCCTGGGACCAACAACAGTTTGTTAGCTGACCCTTCTTCATCAGAGAATCCTTACCCCATGGTATGTGGTTCTGGACAGCCTCTATAGATTGTATGCTGTTGGAAGGGGGTAACGAGTGACATATTTCACCCAGATCTGTCCTACAAACATTTTTTTTGTACTTCATAACTCAACTTACCCAATCGTGACGTCAAGACCCTCAGTTTTATCATCATTCAGCTACAGTGAACATACTCCCATGCAAACTGCCTAGAGATCTGTCAAATTATTTTTATTGCATTGTTCCTGTTCCCTGTACCCACAGGAGTCTTTTTTTAAAGGGTTCTTTCCATCTCCCTATTTTCCTTCCCAGGCACTGGTTCATCATTCTAGCTTCAGCAGCAAGGCATGGGGGTGGAAGGGTCTTGTGACTGTGGGATTGAGAACCCCTAGCGGTAACTATCCAATCCCACAGGAGTGCATGGTTGATTGGGCATTAATTGGCTGGGCGACCTTTCAGATTGGGTGGGAGAAGAATCTCATACGTGTCTATTTGTTGGAACCCTTGTTGCATTTGGAGTCTTGTAAGATGGTCTTTGTATCCACCATGCCCTTCTCGATTGATAAAAAGTAGTGTGGGGAGATTTGAGGCTGGCAAAATACTACTACAGAGAAGGCAAGAGCTCTGCTCTAAGGAGTTTAGACAAGTGTGTGGGGAGGGGTACATTTTGAGGGTGAGTTGTTTTATACACAATGGATATCTGATCTGCTCAGGCCTTCCAGAGAGAGAAGTGGTATCCCACAGAAAACCGACCCTCCCCACTCTGCAACAGTATTAAGCTCTAGATTTAGACCTCAAACCTAGGTCTTAAGACAGCCATCTGCAGGCTTAGATGAGTTAGTTTTGAGAAAAGTCTTCATTTTGGAGAATAAAGGTAATATTTTGGGCAGCTGTTGGAGGCTGCTCAGAGATTTTAAGTGTTAGGAATACTGCCAACCAAGATGAGTAAAGGTTTAGATTGTCAGTCATTTTTAGTAAAAGTTACGACCAGATCACAGGCAATACACAAAAATTCACGGAATCTGTGACCTGTCTTTGGTTCCTACTAAAAATAACGGGGAGAGGGGCTGACCGAATGTCCAACGGGGCAGACTGAGAACCCTAGCCCCACTGCAGAAGGTGCAGCAATCATGGGAAGCGGCTCAGGGTCTGCTGCTGAGTGCTGTGGCTCCTTGCTCTGGCATCCCCCATGGTGGCTCAGGGCTGCGACATTCACCTGGCATGGGTGAGGTCTCTGGGTCTGCCGCTGAGGCTGGAGACTTTGGGGCATCTCTGCAGCCTAAGGCAGGTCAGGGCTGCAGGGTCCTTGGTAGAGGCGAGGGGGCCAATGTGACTCTGGGGTCCTCTCACTACCTGCTGCAATTTAGGAGACCAGGGTCCTCTCACTGCAGCTCCAGCTGTGTCTGCAAGGCCACCCGCAGAGGCTGAGGGCTACGGGGTCCCTGCTGCCTGCGGCAGCTCAGAGCCAGAAGCCCCACCGCCTGCACACATAGACAGCAACTGACTGCTGACAACAGCAGCTCACAGCGACTGCAGCCAGATCCTCGCCACAGTTTGGGGCTCCAGGGTTGGCCTGTAACAGCGGATGGCAATGGAGTGTCACCACTGCCTACGGCAACTTGGGGCTCTGGGGTCCCCTCACATACTCCTTTACTCACTGCAGCGGCTTCAAGCCGGGTGTCCTGTTGCCTGCACCAACAGATAGCAGCAGACAGTGCTGTCAGCAGGGGCTCAGAACTGCAGGCCCCTGCAGCAGCAGAGAGCTGCTCACCCTTCCCAGAGCTCCGCCACCTTTGCTGTGTTGTAGCTGAGAGCTGCAGGGTCTCTGCAGTCCCCAGACGCTGGCAGCTTCTGCCTTTTGACTCAGCGCACAGGGAGGAAGCTCTGCGGATAATTTCATGGAGCTCTCTGGAAGTCATGGAATCCGTGACAAAAATCTCATTCTTAAAATGAATTAGCAGGACAGAGTTCAGGTGAAATAATCCAAGACCCATAATAAATGCAATATATCACACAATCATGCAATTTATCAGTCACATATGACCAAGTGTGACACACAATCATTTAGATACCCTTTAGATAGGAAACTGTACACTACAACACAATGGCCAACCAAGTTAGCCAAGATAATATTATTAAAATCCTAGAAGACTGGGGTTGGAAGGAACCTCAGAAGGTCATCTTTCTAGTCCAACCTCCTGCTCAAAGTAGGACCAACCCCAATTAAACCATCCCATCAAGGGCTTTGTCAAACCAGGACTTTCAAGCTTCTAAGGATGGAGATTCCACCACCACCCTAGGTAAACCATTCCAGCTCTTCACCACTCTCC
Organism: Pelusios castaneus; assembly: GCA_007922175.1. Classification (NCBI taxonomy): domain Eukaryota; kingdom Metazoa; phylum Chordata; order Testudines; family Pelomedusidae; genus Pelusios; species Pelusios castaneus. The sequence goes on from ML685822.1 coordinate 1,593,431, forward strand.
TAGTGAAAAGGTTTTTCCAAATATCCAACCTTCATCTTTTGCATTTAATGACTGACTGTGACTATGAAACCTTAACATGACAATAGCGCAGCTTTCTACATGGAGATCGTTTTACAGATCGCATGCTTATAGACTCCAACTTCACCCACTTATAGCAGACTAAGTCAAGTATATGAGTTCCTTCTAATGATTCAGCTATTCTCTTAATGTAGCTCAACAGATAAGAGGGCCTGGGCTTGGGCTTCTTAAGTGGAAGACAGTTATTTCCAGTGCCATATTTGTGCAGTCATGGACTGTGTAACACTTTTTAAGTACTCTCAGAGTTGCAGCAGATAGATACCCACTGAGCTCATGCAAGTTGATTTATCTACAGACATTGGGGGTTACACATGCACACATGTCCAGATACAAAAGTCTGAGCACACACTGGGTCTGTATCTAAATTTCATCTACAAACAAAACATAAGCTCAATTACCTCAAAAAAGGTTCTACAAACACCTAGTTCCTTACTGTCAAGAGACTTGTTAACAAAAGTAACTATTATGTTGTTCATAGTTCATGACTGAAATTGTTTGCAATTTGTAGTGATCACTATTTCTGAAGTTTACTAGGTCTTTGAATAAAACTCCAGAAACTATTTTTGAAGGTCTGATCTTTAAACACCTTCTGTTTTATCTTTGTAGATGGGTGCATGGAAGAGACACAAAAACGTTTCAGCTGCAGGGTGTGCTAACTGTCAAGAATGGCAGTGTTTCAATGAAGGGATGTATAGTACAATTTAAAAGGGGAATTTTTTTCCCTAATAAAAGTTTAAGATGCTACATTTAAAACAGTAATGCTCTTCCCCAAAATAGTCAAGTCAATGTTGATTAGCTGGTTTAACCATCTCTTATCAGTTTTGTAAAGGCTCCTGATGGAATTTGACATTCCTTTCATTATTCATGGACCTTGTGGGAACGGAAAGCTCTTTGGAAAAAATAATTAGACGTTTGTCTGCAGCTATAAGAAGTTTATACAATAGCATTTCACAAGATACAGGATACCCGCAACCATCCAACACATTATCTGGGATTAACACCTCTTCTCTCTTCAGTTGTGGAAGCTTCACAAAAGTTGTACTTCATCAGACCTCTAGCTTGCTTCACAATTTAACCATAGAACATAAAACCATCAAGTGGAAAAAAAATATATTGCTTATATGGGACGGTATCTGAGGTTTGTTTATGGAAAAGTTCTATCAGAAAAGAAAGCTTAAACTTCCACTCCTCTGTACTATGTATCAGGTGATGACATTCTAACAGCCTGAGAATACATTTACAGAGGCTGCATTTTGTTTAGTTCCATGAAATCATACTCACTGAGCTACAGTTAGTCATATTAGTATGGACACAGTCTGTTAAATTATGTTCATTTTCTCTTCAGTATCTCACAAATCAGCAGAGTGAGGAATGCTCAGAATACAATTCCTAATTCTTCAGATTCTTATATCTTTTGCTTAAACCTTAAGTTCTGTTCAGTATACTTGTTGGCAAGTGTGATTCATTACTCCCCCATTCATTCAGCCCTCCCATCAACCCACCTCTCTTGTGTTACAAAGGGGAAGCCAAATGTTTATCACATTACACAGAATGAAGTGTCTACTATGGTAAAAAGCCATTAATTCCTGTCGTCTGCCTGATTTATTCCAGCTATTATTCTAATTATCTTATCAGTCCCCCTGCTAGGTTAGGCTATATGGGTTGTTGGTCTTAGCTATTACATTTACACTTGCCAGGAACAGTGTGCAAATCCCTTGGAGTTCCTGGCATGATGATGTACATGTGGTGGGGGAAATGGAGAACACTGCTAAAAAAAATTTCATATTTTGGGGTGGGGGAAAAAGACCAAAAAAACCCCAGAAGCGGTCTCATGCTGTGGTGACAGGCACCAGTATAAGAACCTGGATAGAAAATAAGAAAGAGAAATGAAGGGGAAAAAAGACATCATTTTTAAGGAAGGCAAAAAGCTAGAGCCTTCCCAGTTTAGTTAATGCATTAGAGCTGAAATAGAAAATATTCAGAAACTCTTAAGGAAAACAAGTTCCAAACGGGGAGCCGTATTAGTCTAGCTCAGCAAAACACACAAAGCGTTTTGTGGCCCTTGTTAGCCTTTACAAGTGCCACATGACTCCTTGTTTGATTTTAAGGAAAACATAAGAAAATGGGAATATCAAGACAGACTCATAAAAACAGTAATGTGCAAGTGTTAATATGCAGTCTACTACTAGCTGAAAGTGACAGGGAACACTTCAAACAAAGGAAACACCGCTGTGGTCGTAGGGATAGTTGGAATGTTGTGCTCACAACTGTAATTACCAATTCAAATTGAGGGAATGGCCATTATTCCCAATCCATCACTGGGGCTATCAGTAAATCATTTCTTTCCTGGGAGAAGTCACTATATTTAATGCCTCCACTGGTGTCAAGAGAAAGGGGCCTAGTTACGCCACTGAGTCTGGAATTTTTTACAGGACATGTCTGCTGTCCCGCACGTGCGCTGTAGCTCTTTTTGTGCTCTGAACTGAGGATACAAAGGGTGGTGGGCTCCAATGCCTCTCTACTTTCTATTCTTACCACAGACCAAACAATCCACAGCAGAGTGGACACACTGCAGGGAGTGGAATACAACAGGGACAACACATCTCGAAGAACCTCCAGTTACAGGTTAGTACCCTCCATTTCTTCTTTGAGCTACGGTCCCTCTGTGTATTCCACACATGGAGATTAACAATCAGTAGTCAAAGAGGTGATGGGTACAAGGATGCTGAAGTGACAGCTGAATGTAGTAATGTTATCCCCACAGCTGTATTTGCGATGGAAGACTGGAATATAATGTGTCATATTACAGGAATGGGTGGGGGAGGTTTTGTGGCCTGCATTGTGTAAGAAGTCAGACTGGATGATCATAATGGTCCCTTCTGACCTTAGCTATCACCAGATTGTAATGTCTTGCGAAGTTATGCAAAGAGCTCTGAGGAGCTGCCCTACATACCTTGAATAGGGAAACTTCTCTCAGAGATGTTGTACTGGCTATCTGCCGCCTGGTGGAATGAGCCCTTACCCTGTACAGGAAGGCATGTGAGCTAGACGGTAACAAAGGACAATACAACCAGGAATCCATTTTAAGAGTCTCTGCGCCAATACAGCTTGACCCCTTGATCTCTCTTTCTATGGAAACAAATAGTTTAGGTGTCTTTCTAATGTCCCTTGTTCTTTGTAGATACAAGGCCAAAGTCCTTTGGGCATTCACAGAATGCAGCCATCTCTCCTCATCAAACGCATTCAGTTTAGGAGAAAATATATTGGTGAGTGGATTACCTGACTCCGATGAAACTCAAATTACATTAGGGATGGATCTGGGGCAAGGCCCCACCGAGACTTTTTTTGTTGTTGTTTTTACAAAAGGTAGCATATGGTGGGTCTGCCATGAATGCCTCTGGATCATTGACTATACTGGCTGATGTTATAGATATTAGAAAGGCCACTTTCATGAACAAATGGGCCATAGAGCATGTCGTTAGAGGCTCAAAGAAAAGTTTAATGAGAGACAATAAGAATAAGAATAAAACCGAAGTCCCACTGCAGTGCAAACTTCACCAGTGATGGAAAGAATCAGAGAGGTCTCTTCAAAAATCTACTTATCAAAGGATGAGTGAAGGACTGTACCCTTCTGGATCATAAGCTCTATTTCTGATGTCCGTTCAAATACCAGGCTCTGAGTTATATACAGAGGTTCCAGAAAGGGGTGTCTGCACCTGCCTTTGTGTTGTGTTAGAAGGTCAGGCAATGGAGGGATATATTGAATGGTCAAGCTGGAAATTACTGTACATACATAAACCAGAACCATCTTGCCAGCTGGGCATAATAAGAATGACTCAAACTGTGTCTTAATGGACATTCCACAAACCTTGTTTTATTAATGGAATGGGAGGGAAGATACATCCCAGGTGATTCTTCCACGACACCAACAGAATGGTGTCTTTCATCAAGTCCTTGTCCAGGGCTGCTCTGGAACAGGACGTAGGAAGCTTCTTATTTGCCGACAAGGCAAAAAGGCCCAAAGCCAGTATTCCTTTTTTGACAAAGACATTGTCAAGAGTTAAATTATGAATCTCCCATTCGTGGAAAAACGTCTGTTTCAGCTGTCCACTAGGGAGTGCTGCGGCACTGGTAAGTAAGTTGCTAATAGGTTATATAATGGCTTCTCTATCAGTTCCAGAGGATGACTACCTCCATTCAAAGAGGTAGGGGGTTTCATTCGTTCCTGCTTCTTTATATAAAATACAATTGTCAAGTTGTCTGATATTTATTTGGACATGTGGATTGGATGAGCGGAAGGAAGGCATTGTAGGCTTGATGGGCTTCCCTGAGTTCTAGTAAAGGGACGGGCATTCTGGACTCCCAAGGAGTCCAGATGCCCTGTGCTATTCAGCCATCCATGTGAGCTCACTAATCTAAGAGGAGGCATCAGGAACTATGGTTGCCTCAGGAGTTGTTGTGAGGCAAGGGATCCCAACCGGAATCTTCTCTAGTTTCATCAACCGGACAAGCAAGTCCAACATTCTAACAGGAACTGTCAATCTGTCATTAATGTTGTCCTTCTTCAGTGAGTAGATGTAGAGAAACCAAGATGTAGGCAACAAAGATGAAGCTTGACAAATGGTATCACTTGTGCATATAGGGCCAAGTGGCTGAGGAGGGAAATGCAAGTTCTGATTAGCATCCAGGGTCTAATACTGATTTGGTGTAGGAGAAGAAGAATGTCCTGAAATCTCTTGAGAGGTAAATACGATCTTTCTGTAATCGACTCCAATGTTGCCTTTATCAGTGTATTACCCTGTGGAGATCAATATGGATTTTTGTGGTTGACAGTGTGACATGCTGTACCTCAAAGTAACATCCTGTAACCCCCATACTCCTCATTCATACATAATTGTGATACTTCATACAAAGCATGACATGTAAGTTACCATATGAAAGATCATGATCTGCTAAAACTCATTTTTCAGCCAAAATGTGTGTGTCGTTAATATATATGAAGTTGTGAGATTTTGCTACCTGGTTATTACTGAAATATGTTGAAAGTCTGGGAGTCGCCCACTGCTAGTTCTTCACCAACAACGAAGGAGGTGACCAACTCCCAAAATGAATGTTGTTCAATAGGAGAATGGTAAACAAGAGATTTATTGTTCAGGCCCCACATAGTGAGGATTGCTCAACTCTGTTTCTCAGCAAGATCCACTAGGACAAGCCAGGGCCAGTTTCTGTCCAGGGACATGGACTAAAAGTATAAAGTAAGGGACAATGGTATCCTGAGACCACCTCTCTCTTCTTCCCACCTACATTGAAGGCAACAAAGATTCTGGGAAAGCAAAGACTTGAAATGAGGAGGCTGGTCTTAGGCTGAGAAGGAAATTCCGACTGTGAATTACAAACTGTAACTTACCTGTAACATTCAGTGGGGTGAGAGAAAACACTTATTTCAAATACTGCTTAGTCTAATGAGCTTCAAGATTTAGACTTGTTTACTTTTTATTTTCTTTGGTAACTCTCTCTAACCTGAGTCCTGTGACACCTTAAAGACTAACACATTTCTTCAGGCATAAGCTTTTGTGGGCTCCAACCCACTTTGTCAAATGCATCTGATGAAGTGGGCTGGAGCCCACGAAAGCTTATGCCCAAAGAAATGTGTTAGTCTTTAAAGTGTCACAGCACTCTCGTTGTTTTTGCTGTACACAGACTAACTAGGCTACCCCTCTGGATATCATCTTCCTTTCCAAATGCAAACAGTTGGACATTATACCTAACGGACTGAAGGTAAAGAATCCATTACAACCGACATATTATACAGACTACAGTGAGAGATTGTGCCATGAACTCTCACAGAAACTAAGAAATCACCTTATCAGCATCCTGTACAGCAAACAGAAAAAAGTTAAAAATGAACTCTCAACACTGGAATCTCTCCTACAAAACCAGCCTCCAACACATTCTTCCACCTGACTGGACTTCACAAAAGAGAAAATCCATCTACAACACACTTTGTTTCCTACAGAAGAAAAAAGACACCAAACTGTCTAAACTCCTATGCACCCCTAGGGACAAAACATATAAAATAAAATATTTGGAGTGGACTCCTCCCGATGGCCAGAACAGACTAGACTTCTATATAGATTGTTTCCGCCACCGGGCAAAGGCTGAAATCGTGGACAAACAACATCCCTTACACTATAACCTCAGCCATGCAGAGCGCAATGCCATCCAGAGCCTCAGAAACAACTCTGACATTATTATTAAGGTGGCTGACAAGCAAGGCACCGTCGTCATCATGAATAAATCAGATTTCGATCAGGAGGCTTATAAATAACTGTCCAACACAACGTTCTACAAACCACTGCTCTCTGACCCCACGTAGGAATACCAAAAGGAACTGCACCTCTTACTCAAGGAACTCCCCAAAGCAGCACAGAACAAATCAAGACAGACACACTGCCAGAACCCCAACCAGGGATATTCTATCTACTACCTAAAATACATAAAAAAGGAAACCCCGGACGCCCCATGTCCTCAGACATTGGCAAGCTAACAACCGAATTACCTGGCTATGTGGACTCTCTCCTCAGACCCTACGCTATCAACACACCTAACTACAGTAGAACCTCGATTATCCGGGTTAATGACTGGTGCCCGTGATCCGGATAATCAAAAACCACGGATAATCGAAGCTCCTGCTGATAGCCAACCAGCTGGGGGAATCGGGTGGC
>ML685822.1:1600633-1638191 GCA_007922175.1 Pelusios castaneus
TCCGAGGGAGCTTCTGCGGCCACCCGATCCCCCATGGTTCCGCGATCCCGGTTAACCGAATGTACAGTTAATTGAGGACCGGATAATCCAGGTTTCACTGTACCTGAGACCCCCAAGTCAGACCTCTTCAACACATCATCAAAGATCTACAGCCTATTCTACAAGATGATCCCTCACTCTCTAAAGCCTTGGAAGACAGACCTCTCCTTGCTTACAGACAGCCCCTCAACCTTAAACGGATACTCACCAGCCACTACAGATCAAACAACAGAAATATTAAAGCAGGAACATATCCCTGCAACAGACCATGCTGCCAACTTTGCCCTCATATCTACACCGAAGACACCATCACAGGACCTAATCAAGCCACCTACTCCATCAAGGGCTCATTCACCTGCTCATCCACCAATGTGATTTATGCCATCATGTGCCGGAAATGCCCCTCTGCCTTATATATTGGACAAACAGGACAGTCTCTGCGCAAAAGAATAAATGGACACAAATCTGACATCAGAAATCGCAACACTACAAAACCAATAGGGGAACACTTCAATCTCCCTGCTCACTCCATGGACGACTTGTTAATAGCTGTGTTGAAACAGATGAATAACAAATCACAGCTTCAAAGAGAAACTGCAGAACTCGAATTTATATGCAAATTCGACACAGTTGCCTTGGGGTTAAACAGGAACTACGGATTTTTCTCTCATTACAACAGGTGATTTGACCTCACCTTCCTCTATGTGCTGTTCCCCAATGTTTGAATCCTAACACCTATTTTGATTTGCTATTACAGCCTGACCTGATCCTATGTCATACACTCCCCTGCATTTAATTTCCTCCCATTCTGTAACTTTCCCATCTTCAAAGCATCTGACGAAGTGGGATTTTCTCCCATGAAAGCTCATGCAATAAATAAATTTGTTAGTCTTTAAAAGTGCCACATGACTGTTTTTTCTGCAATAGACTAACACGGCTACCCATTTGGAACCTCTGGATATCTCTAACCTTTATGCTTACCACTTAGAATCACTTGAAATCTATCTTTCTGTAATTAATAGCTTATTTTAATGTTTTATTCTTACCAGTGAGTTTATCTAAAGTGCTTGGGAAATCTGCTCAAATTACAAGGGCTGGTGCATGTCCACTTTCCTTTGATGAAGTGATGAACCAATTAATAATCTTGCACTGTTCAAGAGGAGGTCTTGAGCAGTATAAGATGGTGTATTTCTGGGAAGGGGGTTTGAGAAATTTGCTGATGTTTCCCTGTGTATGATCCATGAGAAGTCTGGGTTGAGCCTTCATGCATCTTGGCTGTGTGCGCCTCTACATGATGATGGCTGAATTATAACAGCACCTAGAGAGGTGTGCTGCTTATCACTGGCAAAGCATTGTGAGAGATAGCCCAGGCTGGAGAGTTAAGGGAGCACAGCAGTCCCACAGTTCTAGGTTGTACCTCGTGGGTCCCGTCACACACACATGCCCATGGAAGGCAGAAGTCTGAGCAGAACAAAGATTGCCTTAGGTCTTTCCTCCTAGGAGTTGTTTGTCAGGAATCAGTAGTTGAGGTATGGGAAGACTGTAAATTCCTCTTCTAATCCAAGCTGCCACCACTGAAAAAACCTTTGTAAAGACCTTGGGGTGCTGTGGTCAGTCCAAAGGGAAGGCTTCTGATTTGTTAATGGTCTTGATCCAAGAGGAACCTCCTGTGGGAATTATTGATGCTGAGGGGATCAGGAAAAATTTTAGGTTTTGCAGTTTTTCCAGTTGCTATAGCCAATTCTTGACTTTTCTCCTTCTATTCTTTTTGGGGTTCAAGAAGTAAGGGAAACAGAATCCATTCCCTTGATGTTGAGGCAGAACCTTTCCTAGGGCTCTCCTGAGATGCTCCTGTTGCAGAATGTCCTCATGAGAGTGGTCCCTGAAAAGGAAAAGGGTCTGTGGCTAGGAGTTGCTAGAAAGTCGATGAGATAATTGTGTGAATAACTTCTAGTGCCTATTTGTTGGTACTTAGGGTCCTCCAGTGTTTGGCAAATTGTGTAAGGCAGGCTCCAAACATCTGAGCTAGAGCCCCATGCAGGACTATTTTTTAATTATGCTCCTGTTATTATGGCAGCAGGTCCTCTGTGACCTGCAGTATCCCAGTTCCAATGCAGGACTCTACATTAGTCCCGCATAGGGCTCTAATCAGAGCAAGGGAATGAAAAGACATCAATAAAGGAATGTGGATCTCGACAGTCCCACAAAAGAAACACTTTGCCTGTGGTGAGCATCTTAAGTGGCTGGAGATGATGCAGAGGCTAGGGTCCTAGGTCTGTAAATCCTTTTTCTGACATGGTGGAGCCTGAGGACTTTAGCGATATAATGGCTGAGGATGTGGTCTCACCTTAACTCATGTGTGGTGTTTTCTCTTGGGGGCAGGTGTACAGATGCCAAGCAATCAAAGGGTTGTTGTCAAGTCCTTGAGGGCATGAAGAGACTCATCTGTCTTCTTGTGGAACAGGATGATTGCATCAAAGGGCAGATCTTCAATGATAATCTGCATTTCTCAAGGGAAACCTGAGGATTACAACCAAGAGTCTTTCCTCATAACAGTGGCTGTGGCCATCCCCCTCAACATAGTATCTACCATACCAACCACAGAATGGAGGGAAGTTTTATCTATTAGTCTGTCCTCATCAACCGAGGCCTGGAAGCAGACTATCTTCTTCAGGGAATTTATCCCTAAAATCCATACATTTAGCATATTTGGTCAAGAAAGTCAAGCCTCCTGTGTCTCTTATCAGAGAGAGACACCTCAGGGTATTGCTGCTTACACCACTCTGTAGCCACTGTATCACCAGGAAATGAAGCAGTGGATGAGAAAATAAAATCCTGTCCCCTGCCATAAACAGAACAAAGTAACACTTCCTGGCCCTCTTAGGGATTGGAACACAAGAACCAAGAATGTGCCAAACTCTCTCTGGTGGATTTATGATGGGCTCCTGGATTGGGAGGGCCACTTGACTGGCATCAGTATGTTGCAGAATGACCAGAAATCTGTTCTGAAGCTTCTGGACTTCCTCACATTGAATCTGTAGCTTTGTTGCCATCTTGCACATGAGCTCCTTGTGTAGTTTAAAGTCATCTGGTAGAGACAGAGAAGATGAAGCAACGGCCTCATTTGGTCAAGATGATGAAACTGCTTCTAGACCTGTCAAATACAGCTCACCTTCTTCCCTCAAATATTCCAATGTGGTTGGTTGCAGATGGCCACGCAATAGCAAATAGGACTCATGCCCTGATCCTGGGTGTCTGGGGGAGAGCTCTCATGGTATCAAATATTGCTAGTAGGATGGCTCAATTAGCAGAAGAGGACACCATGGCATAAGGTACCACCTGTGCCTTGGCAAACCGTGTCTGGTCGGAGACCAGAACCCTGATCTTCTAGGGCTTTTGTTCTGCAGAGCCTCTGACTCATCAGGAGGTCACATCCTAGGCTACCAATGGCTTTGTCTCCAGGTTGGCAGGTGGGATAGGAGGTGCATCCTCAGGATAGTCTCTTCCTCTGGTGTAACAATGTCCCAGAATAGAGATTGTCCTGATAGAGGGATGAAAGTGGACACAGGAAAGTGAAGATGTCTTCTGGGGAGATGAAAATCTCAGCCTGCCCCGGAGCATGAGAAGAATCCTGTAGTGCAGCCATCGGAACTCACAGACTAAGGTCAGAAGGGACCAGAATGATCATCTAGTGATCTGACCTCCTGCACAATGAAGGCCACAAAACCTCACTCACCCATTCCTTCAATAAGCCTCTAACCAATGACTGAGTTATTAAAGTCCTCAAATCACGATTTAAAGACTTTAAGACACAGAGAATCCACCAGCAAGTGAGCCATTCCCAATGCTACAGAGGAAGGTGAAAAACCCCCAGAGGCCCAGCCAATCTGCCCTGTGGGAAAATTCCTTCCTGACCCCAAATATGGGGATCAGTTAAACCCTGAGCATGTGGGCAAGTCTCACCAGCCAGTCACCCCAGAAAGAACTGGAGCTTCCCTGGTCACAATGCAAGTCTGAGCCAACCAAGGCCATGTTGCTACAGAGAAAACATCAGCTCTAGAAGTAAAGAGGAGCACCAGAAGCTGTTTATCCTGGGTCTTTGCCATTGGATTCTATGTTGGAACCAGTGTATCTACACCCTGGCACGTCACCTTCTCCTGCCGAGCAGATATACTCAGGCCTAAGTTCTCAGTGCCCACGCATGCAAGCTCTCCTTGCTTTGATGGGGGATCCTCTCTCTTTGGGGAAGTTTTTGATGAAGATGACTTGCCCCTATGTGTATGAGAGGGCACCTTGCTCTCATGGGAAGCCTTCTGCTTAGGTTTAGCAGTCTCAGTTTCTATTTCCAAGCTCATGTTCAGAGGGTGTTTTGCCTTCTTGCCAAACGTGAATAGGAGAGATCTCTGGCTCAGATCTGATTGGGATCTCATTGCATTCTCCATTAAATATTTTCTATATCTCAGCTCGCAAACTACCCAAATTAGGAGAGAAAAACATGGCAGATGCCACACTTGGAAGCAATTTGAGCCTCACCCAGGCAGCAGAGGCAGAATTGATGACCTTCACTCACAGAAAAGGAGCAAGGCAGGACACAGTTTCTGAACTTGGGGACCCTAAATATAATCCCAGACTTCTTGGGGAAAATTCCCTCAGGTGGGAGAGAAGATGGAAACTAGACTTAGCATAAAATACTAAATGCTACTTATGTACAATATATTTACAGCAATGATGCAGTGAAAAAGGAGCTAAGGACATAAAAGGTTCCGACTCAAATCTTGTAGCAGTCAGAAGGAAAAAACAGTAAGAAAGTGGTGAGATATCAGCCTGCACCACCCTTATGCCCTCAGGTCAAAGCACGAGAAGACCTAATTGCATATGTGTGGGCCAACGGACACTGCCTGTAAAAAAATTATGGGCTCAGGCACACGGTGCACCTGCATACCATGTGTGGAATACACATACAGACCATCACACCAAGAAGAACAGGATTAAGTCTACAGCTAACAGAAATTTACTTATCTGAGTGAAGGAATTCATCTTCTCCAGATTCATTTAGAACAACCAAGAAATCAGAAATGTCTCTCTCTAATAAGTATGGTGAGACAGATGTGTTTTTATTCTGCACTGTTAAGGGTTTTTTTTTTAATGGGTTTTGATGACAATGTTTGTGATGCTATATTCTTTAAACCATGCATAAAACAGCAAAATTATTGACTTTGCTATTGATCTACTTGGTAATGTTGCTAAGCCATTAACAGACTAATGAGAATGCTTTTTTTCTTAGCTCTTCAATTTCAATCTCATTTCAGTGCAATAAAGATGTCTAAATATTTACTAATATGGAATAACATTTATATAGCATAGCAGCTTTTTAATAGCTCTGCAAAGCAGAACATGAAAAATGCCGTATCCAATGAAACGGCGAGGGCACTTTCATCTCTCTAGATATTTATAGTGTGAATCATTGTGGCATCTGAGCACCTTATGAGAAAGGTGAACAAGAATCCTTTGTAGGTGTGTGTCTATCCCCTCCCACCCAAGTAAGTAAAGATGGGTTTTTTTTCCGCTCAATTTTTTAAAAAGCCTTTGAGATAGCCGTCCCCATTCTTTCGTGTCTCTGGAACACCCACTCCATCTCTAAAAAGGGGCAGATATAAAACAGATGACCTTGCCAGAGGGCTGAATCATAAGAGGGCCAGGTTACCACAGAAGCAGGAAGGTCTGCCAACTGCAGTGCCAAAGAGGAGACCAGCTGCCAACCCTGCTTGACCACTGGGTGCTGCCTGAAGTGAGTGAATCCCTTCACATTTTCATACTCATCCCTGATAAGTTCAGCTTTCGTGTTGATGACCTATCAGCCCATCTACCTGCACAATTCCTTACCTGATATCTACATTCAACCAAACATCTATAAAGCTCCCTCTTTATCTTCCTTCAAATGCCTCCTTAAAATTCTGCTCTGCCACAATGCCTGTAAAAAAAGCTTGAGAATGATTAGGCAAGCGTGCCGAGACCACAAACTAATACCCCCTTCCTTAGCATTCACACCCTTCAAATATTTTTAGGGTATTATGCAGCCCCTCTGCTGTCCCTTATCTAAGTTACATACATTTAGGGTTTTCTCTGCAGCTTGTTTCTTACTGGTAATGAAGTAACCGAAACCCAGGATGGCAGGTGCAGCTTCACGAATGCTTTAAGAGAGGAACCCCTGCGCCCCTCCTTTCTCTGCAGTACAATGACATTGTGAACTCAAACATTATCGCATGAGCTTTCGTGGGAGAAAATCCCACTTCATAAGTAAATTTGTTAGTCTTGAAAAGTGACACAGGACTCCTCGTATATTTGGCTGACCTAGACTGATACAGTGACCCCTTTAGATGTGAACTCAGCATACCACTGATTAGTTCACACCGATCCTCTCAGACCTCTTTCAGAATCACTAGAAAATGTGGTGTAGGGGTGACTGCAAAGGAGTCTCAGTCAGAAATTCTGAGCTATACTTCCAACTCTGTCAGTGACAATCTCTGCCTTTGTGCAAGTTTTTTTTTTAAAAACTTCTGGACCTTAGTGGATATGTCTACACAGCAATTAGATACCCATGCTGTCCTGTTCCAGCTGACTTGGGCTCACGGAGCTCAGGTTGCAGAGCTGTTTCATAGCTGTGTAGACGTCCCATGTTGGGCCGCAGCCCACGCTCTAGGATCCTTTGAAATAGCAGGATCCCAGAGCCAAGGCTCCAGTCCAACACCAGAAGTCTATACACAGCTGTGAAACAGCTCCATAGCTTGAGCCCCACGAGTCCTAGGCAGCTGGCATGGGTCAGCCACAGGTTTTTATTTGCTGAGTAGACATACACAGTGTATCTACTTGTAAAATGAGGCTATTGATTACTGATAAATGTTTACAGAGTGCTCAAAGATCCATGAGCACAACATGCTATAAAAAGCACAAAGCAGTATTAGTATTTGGATTACTTCTGGCTAGATACGGTTACTTGCAACTTTCCAAGCCGAACCACATTTTATTTACTAATTGTATTTCTGACCTGAATCTTACAATTCATTCATTTTAAGGCATTATGATGGTCATCTGTGCTGACATCCTTCAGAAAAGACTACAGAATTTCAGCCAATGGTTCCTATAAGAAACCCATATATTGTGTTTGAGCTATAGTATCTCTTTCAGAAAGATGTAAAGAATTCAAGTGATGAAAAGTCTACCATATTGCTAGGTAAGGGGCAGTAACAGTTAATTACTTTCAGTGTTTAAAACTTGCACCTCTTTTTAGATGTTGTATCTTATCGTGACTCTCTGTCCGCAAAATTAAAAAGCCCTCTGCTATCAGAATTCTCCTCTCCATGCAGGTACTTATAGACTGATAAAATCACCTCTCAATCTTCTCTTGGATAAAGTGAATTGATTGATCTTCTTTAGTCTCCCACTGAAAAGTTTTCCAGATGTCAAAATCATTCCTGTAGGTCTTTTCTGCACCCTTTCCAATTCAGCAACATCCTTTTCGACATGTTGACACCAGGGCTGGATATAGAAGTCCAGTAATGGTGGTAGCAGCTCCTCCATACTTCTATTCATTGCTGTTTATATATCCAATGGATTTGTCCTCTTAGTGAGGACATCGGACTGTGACCTTGTGCTCAGTGGGTTACACACCATGACCACAGGTATATGGCATGACCCCAGAGTATTAGATGCTCAGTTGATTACACACCATCACCACAGGTATATAGCATGACCCCAGAGTATTAGATGCTCAGTTGGTTGGTTACACACCATCACCACAGGTATATGGCATGACCCCAGAGTATTAGATGCTCAGTTGGTTGGTTACACACCATCACCACAGGTATATAGCATGACCCCAGAGTATGAGATGCTCAGTTGGTTGGTTACACACCATGACCACAGGTATACAGCATGACCCCAGAGTATTAGATGCTCAGTTGGTTACACACCATGACCACAGGTATACGGCATGACCCCAGAGTATTAGATGCTCAGTTGGTTGATTACACACCATCACCACAGGTATACAGCATGACCCCAGAGTATTAGATGCTCAGTTGATTACACACCATGACCACAGGTATATAGCATGACCCCAGAGTATTAAATGCTCAGTTGGTTGGTTACACACCATGACCACAGGTATATGGCATGACCCCAGAGTATTAGATGCTCAGTTGGTTATACACCATGACCACAGGTATATAGCATGACCCCAGAGTATTAAATGCTCAGTTGGTTGGTTACACACCATGACCACAGGTATATGGCATGACCCCAAAGTATTAGATGCTCAGTTGGTTATACGCAATGACCACAGGTATGTAGTATGACCACAGACACCTTAGTGATTTAGTCTTTCACAAGAAAGGGAGAACATTTTGTGGATGAAGTAGCTCAACAATTTTCCTTGTTCCTTCTCTTCACCTGAATTTTACGGTACATGTCCTTAAGAAGAAAGTCTGGCCTGTAAAATATCCACTAGTAAAGCTATGAAACACAAGTGTTAGATCCAGTGAGGCAAAACAAAAGCAGGGTTATTTTATGTCATACTCACAACAAACTGGTCAATGTCTCTTTCAAGCCCCATGTTCGGCAAATCAGGCATCATATGCGCCACCACTTTAAACCCTGCATCCTTGGCTAAGTGAAATGACTCACACACGGCCTTCACTGTATGTCCCCTGGACAGAAGAAAAACAGGTTAAAAACCTATTAGGCCTTCATAAGCTGCAGTCCTTCAGGTGTGGAATTCATTCCACCTGGATAGCCATCTCAGCCACCACCAAAATAAACTCACCCCATCACCAAAAAACGATTCCCCTTATATTTAGGGCCTTTCATTTTCTTTCCACCATGAACGAGACCCTTCATTTATATTTTTGTGTCTTTTTTTATTACTGTGGTTTTACTTTACTAGTAAGTACTGTGATTTGTTTATAAATCTGTTCTATGGTGAAATTATCTAGCATTTTGAGTAGCTTGAGGGGAGGCAGCAAAGAGTCATTTCATAAATAAAAAATATTTCCTTACTAGAGGAGGGATCTGAGATGCATCAACAACTAAACTACTTGATGCCTGAACCTATATTTGAATATTCTTCTCCCTTGCAGCAACTGGAAAGACTCAATTCCAGCTCCACTAATGACTCATGCTACTGAATGGAAAAGTAACTTCCAAACATTTAACTTAATTGGTTATAATTTGACATTTAGCTACAAGCAAAATATGTATGTTTAAAACAAAAACACACCCCTCCTTGTTAAACGAAAAATGGAAGGAAATCAGAGCCATTCAATGAGAAACTGGTGTGGACATCAATCAGCTAAAGAAACAGAATCCAATTCGTTGTTTTAGAGAGCTGAAGGGCTATTCCAAAACGCAGAACGTGGGCTGGATCTGTATGCATGAGCAGACTACAATAGAGCATAAAAACATTCAGGCGTATTGCAAGCATCTTTAAAAGTGCCAAAACCTTTAAAAATCGATGTAAAAGAGACCACTGCCTGCTACCTTCCTCTTCTTCATGACAAGCAGCAGCAACTCCACCTGCAGTTTCACTGACAAATTTTCTAAACAGCAGTGACATGCAGTTTAAAGATGCTGCAAGCAATCATTTCATCTGATGGATATAACTGGATGGGAACTAAATGGAGATCACAGAGGCGGCTAATAGGGATATTGACTTGGAAAGTTCCAGCTCTGTGGAACAGAGCACAGCACAACAGCTGTGAAAGAGTTCATAGAAAAACAGCCGTTAAGTGGGCTTGTGAAGTTTGAAGACTGCACCAGAATCAGCATTAATGTATGCAGCTGAGCTAAGAATCAGGGGATATGGCTTCATTTTTTAGTATATGGCTATTTACTTTCAAAGCTCTTTGCCATCTAAGTTTGAAAAGTGCTATATAAGGACTAGATAATGTAGTTCACTTGACTGTTTGGTTTGCACAATAGACTAAAGTTATTGTTGAACACGACAGCTTTGCTTCCCTGATCAGGCACTGAATCTGATCCTAATGCAGCAATGAGATGCTATATTTTTTATCATGCAGTCACCATGCAAATTAATCTTTGGAAGGACATTGGCTTCAGAATCTAATGTCAAGTCTCCACAAGAAAATGTCTGACATTTTCAATTATTGCATAATTGTCACCTCCAAGTTCTGGGTAGTTTTTTGAAGCCTGTCAAACCAATTTCCCATTTCTCTGTAACAAGCTATGCTTTTCGTTTATTAAAAATCTTAGGTAGTAACTGGAGTGTGTTACAGGTGAAGGTAGATTTTATATAAATCATAAAAAGCACAAGGGTTCTGAAGTTAATAAGGATCCCCAAAATCTGCAACAGAACACAGCATATTTCTCTCCTGGCAGATGATGAGAAAATGAACTGTACCATATTGTAGAACATGCTTGTCCAACCTACGGCCCTCCAAGGGCTGTTATCTGGCCCACGGACTGCTGCGCTGGTGCCTAGGAGCTGGTGTATGGCTGGGGCCTTTTTAATTCTCCCACCTTGTGGGGCAGGGCAGGAGACTTCGCCAGCCAGGGAGCAAACTCCGAAGGCTGGATCCAGCCCCTTTGAAAAGCGTAAGGTGGGTGGGTGGCTTAGTGGGGAAGGAATCGTGAGGGAGGGGGAAGAAGTCAGAGATCCCGGCCAGGGAGGAGGCGCAAGGTTGGGATTGGGGGACGGGAGGGCGGCACGAGTGGGAAAGGAGCTGGTGAGGTGGCACGGGCCGCGGGGGCCGGGAAGACAGCGCGGGGCTGAGGGGAGCGAGATCAGCCCAGGGAGGTGCCACGGGGGCCGGGGTCAGGCCTGGGGGCAGTGGAGGATGGGAGGTGGTAAGCTGGAGTGGGGTCAGCAGGGAGGCTCTGGAGGAGAGGGGTGGCGCAGGCCAGGGAAGGTGCTGAGGAGGCAACGCAGGGTGTCATGGCCAGGACTGGGCCCGGGGGGGGTGGCGCTGGGTTGGGAGGGGTGGTGCAAGGAATTGGGACCAGGGGGCAGAGTACAGGTGGGGGGTAGGGCTGGTGGAGGGTCAGGATTGGGGCTGAGGAAAGAAGGATGGTGCGGGGTGGAGGAAGGGGGGGCAGCATGAGGCCAGGATCGGGGCAGAAGATGGCTCAGGGCAGGGAAGCCAGCACAGGTTTTGAGGAGCTGACCAGTGCAAGGCCAGGGGGGTCAGGAGCCAGTGAGGTAGGGGGGAAAAGGTAAGGGTCCCACTACCCGGTGGCATTGATCTCTGCCACCCCACCCCTGTCCTATCAGGCTCTCCTACCACCCCACATTATCCCTACCCTGCCCCATGGCTGTTCCCCACTCTCTTCCTTGCTACTCCTGACCTACCTATGTTCCCCACGCCCTCCTTTACCGCCCCCGCCTTATCTATCCAAAATGTGCTCACTGGCCTCCCAAGTGAGGAAAGATTTGAAATGTGGCCCCTCACTGAAAAGGTTGGACACCCTTGTTCTAGATCCTCTGGCAGCAATTTTGTCATCACCGGTCCAGAGCCACAAAGAACTGGTCAAGAACTTCTTACTAGCACACTTGCCAGTCTAAGGACCACGTATGTTGGAAGATCCTGATTAAGTATCAAGTATAATTTCTGGCTATACACAAGACTGTGATGAGCATCAATTCTAAACACGTACCTGGACCTGTCTCACACTCTGTTTGTGCCAAGTGCCCTCTCTTTTCCTTAAAACACTTCTGAAGTGAACCCCAGGAGCTAATGCCATGCTTCCTGCATGTATGGTGCCTGTTCAGATTGGTTTGTACAAATTATAAAACACTGTGCCTTCTCAAACCTTTAAACTGCAAATTTCTCAGGACAAGGACTCTGATCTTTGGAATATCCGACTTACTTTATACGGCTGCATATATTTATGGAGCTATAAAGACAGTACCCAGCACTCTAGAATATTTAGGGAACAGGAACATCAGTAAAAAACTCAACAGAATGAGGCTGGCACTTTGTTAGAATACCAAGTATTCTCCATGCCCAACAATAACCGTACACGTTCAGCTTTTCACTGAAAATGTATTCTCACCTGTTGGTGTCTCTGGCCACATCCTCATAGACACTTTGCACTCCAATCTCCAGCCTTGTGCAGCCGTATGACAACATATCACTCAAGTGCCGCTTCAGACAGTAATCGGGTCTGGTCTCGATAGTAATCCCAACACACTTTGTGAGGCTTCGTTCTGAATACCTGGGAACAAAAACAAAGTTCCTTCTTACAATCACAGAGTGTTCAAAACAAGTCCAAAGATTTCTAGGGGTCAACTTCTTACAATTCCCAACATTGTCCCAATACGAACATATGCAGTTACATACATATACAATAAACGCTTATTTATTTATTTTTTAATATTGAAGAAAATGGAATATGCCTGGTTTGCGAGAATTCTTTCAAACAATACTTGTTGGGAAGAATAAAATATCCCCTAAACCTGATGAAGCTCTTTAGCGCTAGCAGAAGTGGGAAGTTGGGCCTCAATTTAGGGGAAATAAAAAGGTGAGCTGAGCTTGACATGGCCTTACAGCACAACAGGCAGTCCGACATACCCTTCTATTCAGGTCATTGAGTTTTTACTCCGAATTCTACAAAACCTCAGTATAGATAAAGCTCTGTATAATCCACTCCTTTCCCTGCAATTCCCCAGGAGTACAGCTGAGCTCCAAAAGGCAGTAAGACAGCGTGCAGGAACATGATTTAGATCTAGGTGATATGTTTTGATAAGGCCAAATATTTGTAGGCAGTCTATGCAAAAGTCCACAGAGCTCTCTCCTCCTGGATTTGAGTAATGCTCTGAGTTTCGTTTATGTCTGATATTGCTCAAGAAGCCACATTTCAACTCTTTTACTTTCTGGGATTAGATGCAGAATATAGACTAACTGGTATATGGGGTTACTGAATATTATTCTCTCGTCAGAGTTTTTATAAGTTATTGCAAAGCTTAATTCAGTGGTTGGGGCACAGGGTAAAATAAAAAGTCACATTACTGTTGATCCCTGGAGATCCCTTGATAAAAACAGATTTAAAAGATAACACAGATGAAGTTTTATAACAGCCCAAAATTTAGATAAGGCTAATAATAGTTGTCACTTCAATAATATAGTAATTAATGAGTCACGACAAACGTAGGCGCCTGCCCTTGATGGGAGATGACACTGACCATGCCAACTCTGAGGAATACGTTCAGCCAACACCAGTGTCTTTTTTAGGTAAGCAATACACCCCTGCGTTAAGGTATAATTTTGAAAAAAATGTAACTTTTAAACATTTTCTTGAATATATAAATACAATTGTTCTAAACGTGTCACGTCTGGTAAAGTTGTGTACTCGTAGACAGGTTTTTTGATTGATACTCAACTCGACCCATTTCCTACGATGTCAAGATTTCCACCAACTAGAAAATCTGGAGTTGGGAGCCTGGAGGCTAGCAGGTACCCTGCAGTCATGCAGCAGAGGGTGACACCATTGAAGTTATGATTCTGTATATTTTTACAAATCAAGAGACACTCCCCTTGGCTGTCTATCATGAATTTGCCCGCAGAATTACTGGACAGGCTCCCAGGCTAAATCTGACAGACTAACTGAATAATTGCTTGTCAGTCAAAGGTGGTGTTACGTACTTGTGGGTCATTAGCCTGTCAGTCACTAGGAAAGTTTTATCTTTTGAAAACTCACTGTGAAATGTATTCTGATTGATCTGTAAGAATTAAAAAGAAAAAGTTTGGACTTTATAACTAGGTAATGATCCCATAACATCAGAGGGCATGTATTCAATATTAAGAAAGAAGCCACCTGCAATAATGTGCACGAAACAGAGAGAGAGTCAGAAGGGAAACACAAATCTAGTTTCCTTCCTTTGAGGCAGATTCATGGCTACGTTATAAACTGCTGAATATAATGAACTCCCGAAGACCTTTAACTACAGTGGCTACAAAAAACACTTCTGATTCCAACGTGACAGCTGATGAAACAGTCTTGTTTAACTCCTTGTATGCTGTAAATAAAAGTGTGCTTGAGTTAAAGCAGGGAACCAAAAGAAAGGCTATTATAGTATCAAAGAGGGCAATCCAAGGCACTCAAATCAGGGAGATACAGTTTCAGGACTCATAACAAGTGATGTCTACATCAAAATATTGACTATGAACTCATCTTACAGATCATCTGGTGAGCTCTCCTTCCCCTAATCTTCACAATCTTTCTGGAAAATGACCAGCTGAATTTTCCTTGCCATTGTCAGTTTTCCCTGGCTGCAATCTTGTGCTACAAGAGCCAGCCATTGGAAATTCATAAGCATAAATTCATAAGGACCAAAATCATGCTGCATTTTCCCAATGAACCTCTTTGGGACTGAACACACTTTATGTGCAGAGGAATGAAATGCAGTGATAACATGCATGGAAGGAAAGGATGAGTTCCAGTCAGTGCTTGTGCTCAATGGTTAGCAGCTTTGTATTCCTACAAAGAGTCAAGCGTCAGACTATAACGTCCTTGTATATATGTATCTATTCTTTGAAGACCAAAATCAATGCACAGACTGAGCAAGCCATTTTAAAAAGAGAGTCATTCATTGATACTGCAGTTTTATTTATTAATTTGCAAGAGAAAGAAGGCAGATTCGCTCCCTTGTTGTGCCCTGAAATACGTGGAAGCCAGAGAAACAAGAATGCTAGCGAATAGGAGGCATTTCTCCGTCCACTAAGGTGAGAAATTAAACCAAAGCAAGAGAACAACAGAATATTTTAGCATCACTCCTGTTTGCAAAAACATAAGTCTATTTCACTTTGAACTTATTTAATTAAAGAGCAGCAAAAACTTGTAATGTTCTAAAGGAAATCTTTACAGCCACTTACAAAACATCTCATCCATCAACCTCATTGTCTCCCTTCTAAGCTAATAGTTATCTTTGGTTCATCAGCTACTTCCCAGAACTGCTGCACTGGAAGAATAAAGCACTCAGGTTGCACTGGCAGAGTAAAGCACTCGGGTTGACTGATAGGAGCAGAGTGTCATGGGCTAGGTAATTTTACAACCAGTAACATCTGTAGCTATACATGCCATGAGAGAGGTAATCACGTCGCAAGCAAACTGGCTGATCTGGTGCATTGTGCTTGACTTTGTCTCCCTTAAAAAGATCAGGTATAAGCTACTGCCAAAGGCGTGACTGACTCGATGGATACTGATCTAATCTGGCAAAGTAAATTCTACAGCAGATGGAAGTGGCTCCCATGCCTCTAATCCTACTGTGGGCACTGCCATAAACAAAGCGCGGAGGGAAATATCTTTCAAACCCTGCAAATATAGAGAGGAGATTAATAAATTTCAAAATACGCAGAAAAACAACTAAACCTCTGATAACCATGGGGGGATAAATGAGTATAAGAATGGTGTAATATCTGCATCAACCTGACACACAAGAAATGATCAAGAAACACAAAAATTAACAGTCAGATTAAGAACTGCGTAAGATTATAATGTAATGGAAAACAAACGTCTACCAGAAGAATGGAAATTGACCCAAGTCAACATTGTTAAGTCACCCTAGACTCACATAGCCCTTTTACTGTTGCTAAAGGACATCATTAACTTGAAGAATCACAATCTCACCGCAAATTCTGAACCCACAAGTTAACTGCAACACCTACCATTGCAGAAATGGAAAGTAGTAGATTTTTAACTATTATTCAATGTATTTAATGCATTTGACAGCTGTTGGTGATGTCTCCATTGCCGAGAAGACCCTTATAAAACTGTAGGTCTAACTTGAAACGAGTAACTTGACATACGTAAGACCACATTTGTCAGTGAGCATGACTGGGAAGGTGAATGGAAGACTACATTTTAAATAAGGGTGTAACAAGCATTCATCTGCTGTCAGCCTACCTAAGATAAGCAGAAACTAGGGACAGACGACAAAAATAAACCTGGAACGTAGAAATCAGGTTATACATGAACAGCACATGGATAGATCATGCTGTTCAGGGATTCGTTCCTGAAGAGTAAGCAAGCCAATCATGATGCAGCGTACAGGCAGGTTCTCAGATGTTAATAAGTGTATTTATAAGCAAAAGTTTAGCTGAGTATCTTTGGACTTGTGATATGTCCAGCATCCGCCCCATTTTTGAGCCTGGCCAGCTTGACTACAGCGTTGCACAACTGTGCTGCTGTAAGATCTCTAGTAGAGTTGCTATGAGCTCTGGAGAGAGCTCTCCCCACTAGTTTAACTACTCCAGCCATCATGAGTGCAGTACCTATGGAGGCAGAGTACTCCCCAGCTCGTGCCGCCTAATGTCCAATCCCCCGGCGTAGCAGGGCCTGTGGCAAGTCAGCCTCCCTGGCAAGCCCACTTCTCCCTGTCAGGGCTTCACTGCCCTGGACTCAGTCCTTGGAGAAGGGGAGTTTTCTGCTGCCCCTGCTGCAGCGGACGAGGCAAGCCTCCCAGGCCTTGCCTAGCCTCCTTCCCTTCCTCTAACCCTTTCTGATGTTGCTGTTCTGCTCTGCTCTGCTCTGCTTCGCTTTCTCTCCTCTCCTCTCCACTCCTCCAGCCTCCTCTAAACTCCCACACATGAGCTGGTGGAGGTGGGGCTTTTATTGGGCCAAGAACAGCCCTTAACAGGACCCAGGTGTCCTAATTGCCCCGCAGCTGTTGCTCCTCTGCCTGCTGGGAACAGTGCCTTCAGCATCCTAGGGCTGACAAACCTGCCTTCAATTACCCTCCTAAAGCCGTCTGGTCTGACTTTGCCACACTATGTTGGCGGAAGAAGCTGTTCTGCCATCATAGCACCGTCCATACTGGCGTTGCTCGGGGGTGGAATACTTACAACCCGGAGTGATACAAATTTTGCTGACATAAGCAGCAGTGTAGATGCAGCCTAATTGTGGAATCAAACTGAGTTTTTGAGAGCCAAGTGAAAGAGGGTCTCAGGGGAACCCAACAAAAACACACATGGTGGAGCAGAGAAACCCTTATAAAAAGAAAGCACAGGGAATAGAAAAAAATCAGGATATACTATTTTAAAAGGTTCTCTATCAGACGCTGCATTTCTTTAAAATTAGTCAATTAAAAAGAGCCAGGTTGGCAGTGTTTAAAAGTGTATTTTAAATCAGAGTCAATGCATAAAAACATTCACCTACCCGGTACTCGTGAGAAAGAATGGGTGGTCAAGCCTGACAGAATGGTCAAAGCTTCTATTTATTTCTCTAGGAGCCAAATACTGCTTTGCTATTCAGTTTATGCAAGAAAAGGTTAAGATGTGACTTGGTCTTGGTCCGTGAGTACTTAAGGAGGGATAAAATTTGACAGAAGAGGACTCTAATTTGGGAGACAAAGACAGAACAAGATCCAATGACTGGAAGCTGAAACTAGACAAGTTCAAATTACTAAGGCACAAGTTTCTAACAGTGAGGTTAAATGACCACTGGAAAAACCTATTCATTGATTAGGCAGCCAAAAAGCACCACTGTGATCATCTAGTCTGACCTCCTATTATAATACAGGTCATAAGACTTCCCTGATTGAATTCCTGTTTGAACTAGAACATATCTTTTAGAAAAAGCATATAATTTTGATTTAAAGATGTCCACTGACCATGAATCCACCACGACAGTATATTGTTCCAAGGGTTAATTACTCTTGTTAAAAATGTATATCTTACTTCCAGTCTGAATGTGATTAGCTTCAAATTCCAGACATTGAACTGTATTCTACTCTTCACTGTTTGGTTAAAGAGTCTTCTCTTCTCTGCTCTTCACAAAGGTACTTACAAGACTGTGATCAAGTCACCCTTCTCTGATAACCTGAATCAACTGAGTTCCTTGAGTATTATCTAGAAGACGTTTTGTAACCATTCAATCATTATTGCATGGCTATTCTCCAAATCCTCTATGATTTATCAACATCCTTCTTGAATTGTGTCCAGAACTGGATACAGTTCAGCACTGGCATGAGCACCAAACAGAAGTCAAATAACCTCTTTACTCCTACTCGAGACTCCCGCTTATCATCTAAGGATCACAGACTTTTTGGCAAAGCATTGCACTGGGAAGTTGTGTTCAGCTCATTTTCCCACCATGAATCACACTCCTTTTGCCAAGATAGAGTCCTCCAACCCACAAACATTGCCAGCATTCTTTGTTCCTAGGTGTGTGACTTTTTAAAATAAAGATATGCTTTAGCTCAACCCAAAGTTATGGACCTGATGCAGGAATCACTGTCTGAAACTCTACATCCTGTGTTATATAACAGGACACTGAGCCTTGGGATGCATATGCACAGCCCTGTGCCTGTTATATTCGCTGGGGCCTTAAAACTTGAAGCTATACATGTAGGTCAAATGTCTACTCCTAATCATGAATTACAGGAAGTTAAATATTATGCGTCCTCTGTATTAGGCAAGCAGGGTAAGGGAAAGAGCTCTCTGCATCTGCCAGACGAAAAGTGTGAGAGGGAGACATCTAAGTGAACAGGAACAGAAACAGCATGAAGCCATGAAAGAAGGGCTGTAATGCCTAACAACTGGAGACAAGGGCTGAGAGAAAGGCCTGAGACTGAGTGACTTGGTTGCTTTGTTTTGCATCTTTACTTTTTAGATAATAAAGAACGCCCTGAAAAAGGAAGTGGAACTGAACAGCTGTTTGAAGCATTTCACCCTCCTCAGCTGCTGGATCAATCAACTGATGTTCCAGCCATTAAATCTGTGTGACTGGGGGAAAATAATATACAAAATCTTTGTTGATATTTGAAAAGGAAAGGATCTCTTGACTTTGAGGCCAAGATGAGTTTACAGAAATAATCTGCATATTTGATTTGGGAAATACTGACACATAATAATCACAAACTCAGTTCCTCTGAGGGCTCATGTGGTGAAAAAGAATCCCCTTCTCTCGTCTATTACAATGGTTTTTGCAGGGCTCACAGGACCAAAAAGAAGTAAAAACCTTAGTCACCCTGAAATAAGCAGATTTGACTCTGAATTTACATAGGGAGCTGGTGAGTTTAGTAAGCTGGTGCCTTTTTGGAGTCATTTAACAAAAGAGACAAACACTTCAAAGTTTAGCCCCTAGATAGACTGTATGTAGATCAAACAGGTACCAGCCTCTGCTCCAGGCACAGCTTTAATATCAGGTCTCAGTGACTTTTTTAAAATAGAGGAAATTAGAAATGGTTTAGAAAAACAATAGAAGGCTCAGCACAGACTATTTTAAAGAAATAATGTAACAAAACCACCATATTTTCATCTTAATTTGACTTTAGTATGCAGACAGTCATCATTTTAGGGACCCAACTTTCATCCAATCAACAATCGCTTACATTTACTTTTAATACTAGGATAGTGTCCAAAGGCACTAACCAGAATCAGGGACCCAACATGTGAGGCATCATACAAACATATATAGCAGAACCCCTCTTTTATGAACTAATTGGAGTCTGAGTTAATAAAATCAAAAAGATCATAAAATTGAACATCTCAAAATTACAGTAGGCAGAGTTTGTACAGAAAATATGGCACACTGCTTCACCTTATTTCTTGTCCTTCAAAATGCTGCAGAGAAATGTCCAGTGCGTTGAAGGCACCAGAATGTAAACAGGTGCTGGTTTCTTCTTTGTCATTATCATCATTTTCATTAGACGATTATTTTTAATTCATCAGGAAAATGGTTCCTGTTGTTTGCAAGACTCAGCACTGGCAGGGCTTGGGGAAGCGCTGGCTGGCGCTGCGGTGGGGGGGGAGCCCTGGGGCCAGAGATCAAGCTCTATGCTCCTGTCCCGTCCCTGGGTTGGCTGGTCCATGCCCAGGAGGGACTGGCCAGTGCCTTTTCGCTCTGCTTAGGGTGGGGCTGGCCGGCGCACGGCATGGCCCTGGGGGCTGCACTGGGGACCACGCTGCACGCCAGCCAGCCCCCTCTGGGTGCAGAGTGGCCGGAACAAGGCTGAGGCAGATGCGCCCTCTGGCCTGAGGGCCCCCACCCCCAGGGACGGCCCGCCCACAGGCCGCCATGCTGGGGTGCCCCTGTGGTGCACTGTGGGTTAATCTGGCCCTGAAGATCAAGCAATGCAAACAGGGAAGGAGCAGGCCCAAAGCAAGTGAATTGTATGCCTTTTGTGTCATATGAGTTTATATATTTTAACTGCATGGATAAAAAGCTTGTGTTTTAGGGGATTTTGGCTGGAACATTTGGGTTTCAAGATGGGAAGGAAGAGTTGGAGTAAAAGAGGAGGGAGTGGAGAGAGAAGGGAAACTGAGTGGCAGAGAAGGAGGAACAGAAGGAGAAGGAGCAGTAGGGATGGACAGTTCAGGGAAGGCAGTGTTGGGAAAATGGAGAGCAAATCATCAATGGCAGTAAAGCAAATACCGGGGGGGCAGAAAAGGAAATCCAAAGTCACGTTAAAGAGACAAGTTGATGTCAGAAGTGTGTTACGGTCCAGTGTCCCATGTGAGCCCCTCTGAGGATGTCAGGGCAAACCATGATTTACTCAGCTCCAGGTAGTGGAGTTTGGAAGAAGTGGATATTTCTACAGTCCACCCCCTGCAAGTTTTTAGGCTCTTTCTTCACAGGCTCCCCAGTTCCGTTTTCAAATAGCTCCCGCCACTCCTTACCTGGCTCAAGAGAAATGACGGTGGGCATGTCTACACAGGAACAATAAAGCAGCAGCTGGCCTAGGTCAACTAACTCAGGCTCAGGCCCCAGGGCTGAAAAATCACCATGTAGATGTTCAGGTTGGGCCAGAACCCACTTCCAGGACCCTGTGGGGATGGAGATCCAACCTAAGCTTGTACCCAGCAGATTTTCGCCCCACAGCCCAAGCCCTGCGAGTGCAAGTCACGGAGCCAGGTCAGCCCCAGAAGCGGGGCTTTCATCCCTATCTTGACATAGCCAGCGTAGCCATACATTTGAAGCTACAAAAAAGGTGCAGTGAAGTCATCAGGGTCCACAAATTACTGAGGCAAAATCTGAATATAACGCATGAACAACATGCAAATTCAAATTCCTTAATTAAGCAAGCCCCCGTCCTGAAATTTTCTGCATCTCTCTCACTCTAATGGCCTTGTTATATCATTAATCCAGCAGCTGAGCAACAGTAATTGTGAACTCCAGAGCTACAATTTTCTGCAGGTCAACATGACAGGCATTGTATATAAACCAGAAATCTGGTAGCACTTTTAAAGACTAACAAAAGTATCATATGAGCTTTCGTGGAATAAAATCCCACACATATGTAGAAAGTTACATTTATAGTAATGAAAAATGTTCACAGTATGGGCTCCTCAAAGCTTAATGCTAACACTGCACAGCACTACTGGCTTGGATCACGCCATTTCACCACTTCCGTTATCACTGAGACCAGAAATAATTCGGGCTGTCAATTATTTTGAGTCAACTCAATTAAAAAAATTAATTGCAATTCATCAGTTTTATCACACGGTTAAACAGTAACAGAATACCAATTTAAATGCATTATGTTTTGATGTTTTTCTACGTTTTCAAATATATTGATTTCAATTACAGCACAGAATGTAAAGTGTGCAGTGCTCGCTTTATATTACAAACATTTGCATTGTAAAAAGATCAAGTATTCTTCAGTTTACCCCATTAAAGTACTGTAATGCCATCTCCTTATCATGAAAGCGCAACTTACAAAGGTACTTTTTTTGTTACGTAAAACAATGCACATCTTGGGAGCCTATGAGTCCACTCAGTCCCACTTCTTGCTCAGCCAATTGCTAAGACAAACAAGTTCGTTTACATTTACAGGAGATAACGCTGCCCACTTATTCACAGTCACCTGAGAGTGAGAAAAGGCATTTGCATGGCACTGTTGTAGCCAGCATTGTAAGGTACTGATGTACTAGATGCGCTAAACATTCCTATGTCCCTTAATGCTTCAGCCACCGTTCCAAAGGACATGCTTCCATGCTCATGACGCTCGTTAAAAAAAATGTGTTAATTAAATTTGTGACTGAACTCCATAAGGGAGAATCTGAAGTGCCTTCCAAAATCTGAAAGGAACAAGATATGGAACATGCTGTCAGTAATCTTAAAAGAACAACACTTTTTAAGATGAAGAAACTACAGTCCTAGAAAAAATACATATCAAAATGGTTTCTGTTTCAGATCAGCGCCTCAGGGATCAGTCTCCCAGTAATGCACAAACTGCAGCACTTTAAAATAAGGTAATTATTGATAAAGACTGAGTTACTACTTGGCTAATTTTCATAAAGTAACACTATTTATGGTCTGTTACAATATCTGCAAGAATAATCCTTTTTCTGAAATGCCACCACATTAAATCAGTCACAAACCCATCCCCAATGACAAACACACCATTGTTCAGTACAATTTGGTGGAGACTGAGGACGTGATCAGTGTGTAAAAGAACATTAATTTTAAAGCAACAGCTGGAATTCTTAACTTTTTTTTATTCCCTTCTCAATTTCCTTAGTGATAAATGGAACCAAATTAACACCTCTGAAAGTCCTTTATCCATAGAAAAAGTGCATCAGCAGCAAAACAGCAAGTCTCATTCTGCCATCATACCTCAATGTACCTTGCACCATACATGAATAGATCAATCTAGGCTCCACGGGGAGGGAAACATTAGCATTTGTACAGAACACATGCAGTACATGAGAGATGGGATGGGTGCTGGACATGGAGGCGTGCATAATGTCCAACAGCACAGAACGAAGGCGTGTAAGAACTCTACAATCATAAAATCATGTGAAAATCTGTGATCGCTGCCTTAGATCTCCAAACCAACTTCTTAGGAGCTTCACCTCTGGAACCATGTGCGCTCTGAAGGGTGCAATATCTAAATCAGAGACATGGGAGGCGGACATCAAAAAGAAAACTCTGGCACACTCCCTGGATAACAACCATACTTAATCTACACCATCCATCTTCCAGATGAAGGCCATGCCAGTATCTAAACACAATTTTTTCAACATAAATTAGAGGTGAATTGCAATAAAAAACACAAATGTGAATGAAGTTACAGATGGAATGAAACTTCTCACACAAAACGTACATGTACAGCTGGGGCAGGAGATTGCCACATCTTTTCTATGCACCTTGGACAAAGATTAGAAGATCAGAAAAGAATAACTTTTTATTAGTCAAGATATGGGAAACAGGATATCGACTCTTATCTCCTCTTCCACCATCCCCAATTTTCTGATGGTCAAGAATTTGTACGGGCAAGGTGCCAAAATGACAGTCCCCGAGACTGAATTCCTTCACATCACACCTGGGCCTGGCATGGGTCTGAGAGGGGACTTTGCTCACCATGCTCATTTCAGTCCCTGTCCTTTCTGTTCATGTCCTCACACCAGCCAACTAGTGTCAATTGTGGTATTTTCTCTTAAACTGACCCGTCCATAGCAAGCTGACTATGTTAGTTACTTACGGCTATGTCTACACTTACAAAGTTAAGTCGACCTTGTTAAGTTGACTTTAAAAATTGGCTACATTTTAACTCAACTTTGTTAAGTCAACCTGACAGCAGAGAAAGCCGTTATACTGGCTTAAAGTCGACTTAGTGTTAATCCCCTTCTACACCGGTCTTAAGCCAACTTAAGAAGTCGACGTAAGGCTTAAGTCGACCTAAGCTTTCCTTAAGTCAACATAAGGAAATGCTTAATTCGACTTAATAAAAGCCCAGTGCGGACGCGGCTTTGTTTACGTCAACTTAAGCGTCCTTAAGTCGATGTAACTTGCCAGTGTAGACGCACCCTATGTGCCTTCAGACAGCAACTGGGACAATCTGTGGTGCTTATCTGAAAGTTTCCCTTCTTTGAAGAGAGATCCACACATCCTAAGCTACTACCCAACTGGCCTGGAGATGAGCCAGGGACCTAGAATTTAAAGGCTCCAAGAACATATGAAAATTTTCTTGAGCAGCTGAGCCACAACTGTCATTTGAACAGTCAGAAGAGATTGTTTAATTTAACAGAAGACGCAAGAGATACAGGGATTCCTATTCCCAGTGTCTATCAATTTATTTTAAGATTTTAAGCAAACACCTACCATTTCTCCAACACAAAAGGTGTTCAGCTGGAGCAACAGACAAATCCCATGATTCAGAATTCAAAAGAGCTTGGCCACTGACACATTATGCCATTTAGGTGTTACCTTATACGTTATTATTGTCTTAATTAGAATAAATACTTGATGTTTATACAGTGCCTGATTCCTTGGCCCATGCTCAACCCACCAGACCAACTGTTATTGAAGCGTGGAACGCCTTCTGGTGGTAGAGCTGTCAGGTCACATAGGGGTGGCTCCATCTCATTGCTTCCAAATACTTCTGCAGATGTCCAGGCTCTTCATTACAAAGAACTACCAGTAGAAGAGTTAAGAATAGTCAAATATTTTCCCGACTATGGAATTTTTGTAGTTGCAAATAGGAGACGTGATCCAGTGACAACAAAAGAAAAGTGAGATAGGTCACAGATGTGGTGCAGATGTGGAACACTACCAAAAAGTTTAAGAGAACGGCCCACACTAAACAACAGCTTTCCTCCTACTAACTGATGGGAAAATGGTCCATGGCCTTTTATGCATGTTCTCATGCCAGTAGCACCTGTAAAGTCACTTTTGAATAAAAAAGTGGCTATCCGCAGGGAAGTCCCAAAGGGGTAACTGGGTCAGTCTAGTTCAGCAAAATAAACAAGGAGTCCTGTGGCTCTTTTAAAGACTAACAAATTTATTTATTGCATGAACTTTCGTGGAATTTTCTCCCATAAAAGCTCATGCGATAAATGTGTTAGTCTTTAAAAGTGCCACAAGACTCCTTGTTTGTTTTATCTCCAGGGAGGCTCTGCAACACCAGACAGTATTAAAACTATTTTCAATCCAAGTCTCAGTTTAAACAGGGCAACATAAACATGTTCCCCAAAGATCATCCAGAACACTGAGCAGACAGATGTCACTTTTCATTTTTAAGCTATGAAGTCTCAGAAAAATTGCATCTTAATAACAGGGAGCCGTGACCTTTTATCCATTTGTTGTCAGCCTGACTAGGCTGTGTATCCAATGTGTCTCTCTTGATTTTAAAATACTAATTCTATTTAGCATGATGTTAGTGGGAGGACTTAACCTAAATAGTGCATCTAAAGAAAAATCAAAATATACAGCTGCTTGCAGCATCTGATCTGCATTCCTCCCTATTTCTGGCATCTCTGCCATAAATATACTACAAAACGTGCTTTTCACAGGCAATCCTATTTTTCAAGTAAACATTTGAAAGCACCCCGTGTAGTTATTTGTTTCACCTTCAGTTATGTGTCACTTCTGGTATGTAATCAATTGCTGCTTGCCCTTAGACAGGTCTCAATAGATGCCCATTTCTCTGGGTGAGCACGGCCAATCCAAGGGCCCTGAAAAAGGTACTATATTCCATGAACATTCAATGATGTCAGAACAGACACTGAAAAGTAGAAGCAACTTGATAAAATGATGCATGCAGTGAAATAAAGACTGCAAAGAAGGCTTCATGCTGAGGTCACTAATGGTGGTCCATGACTTCTCATACCTTTGCTGCAGGATTTGGCTCAGGAACCTTGCAAAATAACAGTTAAAGAAAATGTCTCTGTTCCTAAACAATGGTAATTTATGATAGCCATAATTATACTGATAGCTAACCAATGACTAGTCAGCGTGCATGTGGTTACATAAGCAGGATCACAAGAGAAAGGAAGTCCCAGTGGGGTAGCCATGTTAGTCTATTTCAGCAAAACAAACACAGAGTTCTGTGGCTAAAGGAAATTAAAAATTAATGTAAAATTAGGAAAAGTGACATGAGTGTCCTTTCTTAAATCTAAATGAAATTCAGAGATTTTCTTAGTGGAATTGATGAGAAAGACTGCACAAGATGTGGTCAATGAACGCAAGCCTAAGAGCCTGAAATCCCAAATTCAAATCCCAACTCAGATATTGACTGTGACACCTTGCACAAGTCTGAACTTCTTAGCATTTGTTAATGTTTGGAAAGAGCTTTGAAGATTAAAGGCGTTTAAAATGGTTATTGCATAAAAGTCATCTAACCAGTAAAAATTTGGTTTGGAGATTCTGCACCTACCTACAAAGTAGCATCAGCTCGTTTCCATCTGACAGCTATAAACAACATTTAGCTAGGGGAAAGAAAACAGCTTGATTGTTGCTTTTCGGAAACAATACAACTGTACAGTACCAATAAAATCAGAACTGCAGATCATAAAAAGCAGCCATAGGCCAAAATTTCAAGGGCAAGTTATGGTTTGGAGTTTTTTCTGTTAGAAAGAGAAAATTATCTACACAACACAGAGAATTTAACTTTCTGACAATCCAAGAAATGGTACATTGCCCCATTCAAATATATATATATATAATATACTATGATGTAGCAGAGGCCTGTGCATTAGGACTCCAGGCTTCCAGTCCCAGCTCTATCAGGGCTCACTTTCTGGCCTAAGGCAAGTCACTAAGCAAAGCATGTTCTAAAAGACTCAGCTAAACCTATTTTACTGTAAATAGCAACCTGTCTCATGTCACCTATCCATAGAAGAGAACACTTAACTCCCTCACAAAGGGGTTGCAATACACAAAGCTGTTACTCTTGCCATCCTCCTAACACTTCCTGTGTGCCATCTAAACATGTATTGGAGCACAGGAGTTGTTCCTCCCAATGCAACTGCGTGGCTCAGTAATTCTCCCCTGATGGTAGGTCCAATGTAGAGCTGCTGCTGTATTAACCGCTGTGCTGTCTGAACCTGCTGTGAGCATGGTGAAACAACATGATGATCAATATGTCCGTGGCCAATTTAGCAGTCCCACCTTTGCGACCCTCGGAGAGAGCGAAGCAGTGATAATAACGGCAGGAAATTTAGCAAGCAAAGGCTCACGTAGACACCAGGAGCAAGCCTGGGTCAGACGATACTCCACTATTGCGATTAGTGTCCTTCCCACTGCACACCCACAATACTGCTGTCACCTTTCCAGTGACATTTCTGGTCAAGCCTCTTCCAACGGCTGTGCCAGGAACTGTGGTACTTCCAAGGCTACGGGCAATGTGACACTGGCAACCATGTGCAGGATAGTTAGTCTCGAAGGAGTTCATCAGTACAATGCACTACTCGGTGGTTCTCTAACAAGGATGGGCCTTATGTTTGCAAAGCACATTCCTATCTCCAGAGGAGCAGCCAGGCTAGTCTAGCGCTACAAACACAACAAGGAGGCCTGTGGCACTTTTGAAGACTAACAAATGTATTTATCATTTGAGCTTTTGGGTGGGAAATTCCACTTCATCAGATTCTTGAAAAGATGCATCTGACAAAGTGGGTTATAGCCCATGAAAGCTTATGCCCGAAGAAATTTGTTAGTCTTTAAGGTGCCACAGGACTTTCATTGTTTTTGATATATACAGACTAACACGGCTGCCCCTCTGGAATTTATCACCTTACAGAGTTAAGTCAACCTAAGTCTACAATATAGACCAGGCCTAGGACTGAATGAGTCAGGAGACTGGGAGCCAGGGGACAGACAGACTGGGAGCCAGGGGACAGACAGACTGGGACTGATTTAGCAAGGAGATTGGGAGTAGGTGGTGAGAAGAGAGAGGAGGCTGGGACTGGTCGGACAAGGGTAGCAACTTAGATTGGACCCAGAGCTAGAAGGAAGGGGGAAATAGGAATGGCTGGGCAAAGAGACACTAGGAACCACCAGTGAGTGGGGAAAGAGGGGTAGAGAGAGGCGAAACAGATCTGACAAACAGCTGTGATGCAGAAGACAAAAGGCAAAGAGAATAGGACAAGAAGCTGGGATGGAGATGGGAAAATAGGCGAAATAGATGCGGGGGGGAGATGGGGGTGGTGGAACAGTTTGAAGGAGTCAGCAGTGGAGAGCAGGGACTGAGTGTGTGTAAAGGAGTGATGGGAGTGGAAGATGGGTAGGAGGCTGAGATTCAAGGCAAGGAGTCCAAAGACGGAGACTGGACTGGAAGGGCAAGGAGATTGGGACTGGAAAGAGTAGCCTGGGATGCGAAAAAGACTAGACTGGAACAGGATGGATGGGATTGAGAAGAAAGTGTCAGGCTTGGAGAAGGAATGGGCAGAAAGGTCCGTGAACACCAGGAACATACTCCCCTCTAATGCCCAGAACGGAACCCAAGATTCCTTAGTCTTACCGTTCTTCTACTGTCAGCAAACACCTGTGAAAGTGACTGGCAAAGCACGTGTTTCACACCCCTCCTGCGCTGTGTCAGAGAGGCTGACTGCTACCCAACACTCCATTAGTTCAAGTGGCCGGAGTCTGTGCAGTAGCACTAGACACCAACTCTGCTGATGACCAGGCATCCTAAAATCCATTTGCCACAGAATTTGCACTTTTACAGACAATCTTTACTTTTTTGCATTTTGTGAAAATAAAACCAAAAAACCCTAAATTTTACTGAAAGGACCAACGTGTGCAACTTCTCCCTCTGATGGTTGATTTTTGAACATGCTTTAAATTTCCTTAGCTAAACACACTCCAGTAAAGTGCTTCTGGTATACAGATTACTCAGTGCTATCGCAGTTCGCTTTTTAATGCATCCCCAACTTCACGTCAGCATCCAGACATGACGACTAATTCAAGTTTTTTGGCATCTTTTCAGAAATTTTAAAATCACCCTTAAAGACATGTCATTGGGTAAGGACAAATTTCATGTTGATGGTAATGTGCTGTTCTGCAGTATATGCAGCAAGCCTACAGATTACATTATAAGTCAGACAAGTATTGAACACATGGCAAGTGCTAAATATAAACAATGAAAAACAAGTGACTGAAAAGGCAGGGCCATCGACAGCAGTAAAGATACAACGCACTGTGACTCAATCATTCCAGAATTTTATACCTTTAAAAAAGAAATTCTGAAAATATAGAATACAGACAGAAGTATTCAATATACATAAGAAATATAAATTGCAATTCTATTAATTTTATTTTATTATAAAGACAGCTCTGATAGGCTTCGAACTTGTTTAAAAACTGAAAATCCACCAGTAAAACATTGCATTCAACACGCGCGGGCTAGGAAAACTAACATTCAGACTTTGGTTTTATTCACAGAAAAAGGTGAAGTTTTAATGTTTGTTTAAAATCAGAAAAAACTGGGTTTTTTAATCACAGAAAACTCGGATCCCTGCTAATGCCCAATGTGGGTGTCAATATAATGTCACTTTTTTCATCTCCACCCCGTGTGTTTTCCTCAGGAAATGACACACAAAAACTACACTAAGAGAACATGAAGGCTGCAAAGTGAAGCATTCCAAAGTTAGGAACTGCCAGAACTATAAAATAACCTGGTTTAGGGAATCTTAATTTTACCCTCAAATGCACTATGAATACACGGTTTAATTTCATGATCATGGTCAAGTTTTTTGTATAATTATAATCATAAGAGTACACTAGCCAAGCACAGTCCAGAATGACACGCCCCAAAAGCAAATAATATATATTTCACCCAGATCAGCACTCTCATAACTGTCTCAGAAAAATATTTCTTGCCTGTTATAAAGTTTGAAAATCAAACCAGACGCTTCAGACCCTCACAGTGAACCACCACCTTGCTAGAAAATGACTTTTCCTTCAAGTGAAGACATGTTCTGTAGGAACTGGAACCAAACAATTTATTTAATACTTTAGTCCAATGAACAAATCATGAAGCAAAGCTGCCACTACAGCATGGGGCAAGATTTGAACTGGAAAACTAGATGCTGGACACCAGCAGTTCAAATCGACCAGGAAATGAATACAGCTTCACAACCCATTGTCAAGCCTCTTTAGTCCTGCCGGTCCAACCTAACATTAATAATTTCAATCAGGTCACTGGAGAAGTTGCTGTTCTTGCTAAATTATACGAACACAGCAGTAGAGCAGCGAAAATGAGAAAATCACCCTCTGTGTGTGATCAAAAGTAATTTGCTAAAAGTCTAAAAAACCCTTAACTTCATTTTTCAGCTCCAATAATCTCGTGACCATTAAAGCCATCATCATTTCTATCAGCAAAAAGCAGAACACAGCTCAATTGCATTTAAAAGGTATTTCTAAGATAAACACCTATCATTTCTGCAAAGACTAAACGTCTTAGCCATCTGATCAGTGTCTGCCAAAGAAATGTTTGTTTCCTGCTTTGCTCTTCGCAAATCTCAAATAATGTCATGTCTATATGTGCTGTGGTACATTTATTTCAGCTCAGTTTTAGCAGTCCTTTATATCAGCAGAAGCCTGTTATATTTCTCCCATGTGTAAAATATTCAGAAATAATAAACTGAACAGAAAGAATGGGGTGGCCAATCAGCTTGAAACCATGGAGAGTGGAGAGGCAGCAGCAGAAAACTACCATTACCCTTCTAAATTGCAAAGAGCCACTGAGATTATGAGAAGAAAGTGAGATTTAAAATACTTTGAAATCTGAACATTATCAGGGTACTCATGACCAATCCTGCTTTGATCACGATGCAGGTTTGTGAATGGACATCATCTTACATCTGGTTTAAATACTGTGCTTAGCAACTAAAATTGGGTCTTCAAATAGAAAAGTAAGATGAGCAGAGCAAAGCTATAGGGAGAGAAAATAGCGCGCAGCCCATCTAATGGTAGAAACTCTCAAGCTCTACTAGCGACAAGGGATGCTATGAATACTGAAAGTCGGCCATTTAGGAAGCAAGAAATCAGACTGTAATGGCAATGTTGCTTTCAAATCCACAGGCGCAGCCTTCAACGTTCGGGTGCACAAAAGCAGCTACTCCTGCCTTTAGAAAGCTAGAATTTTACGAAGATTGAGAAGCTAATGCTGGTGTAAGTGATCCACACGTATGCCACTAAAATAATACTGGTTTTCACGAGAAGGGTGGCTTTTCACAAGGAGGGTGGTAAAGCACTGAAATGGGTTACTTAAGGAGGTGGTGGAAGCTCCATCCTCAGAAATTTTTAACATGTGGCTTGACAGAGTCCTGGCTGGGATGATTTATCTGAGGTTGATACTGCTTTGTGCAGGGGGGTGGACTAGATGACTTTCTGAGGTGCCTTCCAACCCTGACCTTCTATGATTCTACGCTGACTGTCTCTAGTCATGAGAGAAGCAAACAAAGTTAATGGCACACGCCATTAAAGAAACAGCAAAGAAATATCCTTTGCACTAACCAGAACGGGCGACGCAGGAAAGGTTCTTGCTTGCCTATAAAGGGTTACATATTGCTCTAGAATAGCACTGATACTATTTATAATAGTTCTATTAAGGAAAAAAGAGGGAAATAAGACTCTAATTAATTATGGAACCTATCCTCTGGAGCAAAAACTGCCAAAAACTGCTTTGGCAACCCTTAAACACTTCTCTATCAAGTATCCCTTTAAATATTTTACTAAAGGAAAGCCTCAGTTATTTTTTACTACATGAAAGCAAAACTCGCAGCTGATTATAGATAATCCCCTGCTATAACCACTAGACCACACAGCACTTATTTTTCACAACGACATAACAAGAGGAGCTCATATCCCCCCATGGGGAGAGGGAGATAATTTTTTTAATTTAAAAGTTGATTTTATTTTAAGAAGAAAAAATTATTTTAAAAAAATCTGAATTTAATGCAAAATTTGTTAAGGCCTACACTTATTATAACCTCTAAAACATTTAAATGAAAAATAAACATGCTGAATCCATGAGCCTATCAACATCTTTTAAGTTCAAGGCTTGTTTCCTAGAAAAGGACCAAGAGAAAACCATCGACCGTTTATGGCCCAGTTTTATAAATGTGGCTCAACAGGTCTCTGATCCAGTGGGGAAGCAGGGTCTGTGCCACTATGCACAAGACACTGGCCAAGCCATCACAGGCTTTGGGACCCAGCCTCTTATTTCAGGAAACACCATTTTGTAGCCATCAGGGCCAGGCACTGAGCCCACCTGGGTATCTCCAACTCCTAGTTTATAGCGCCTCCCTACTGGAGTGTTGATTGGCTCTGTTCTCAAATCGTGAATATTGATTATTCCCCACATCATGGAAACTTACTCTCCAGCTCGTTGGAAAACACAGATCTGCCCAGCAATTACCAGTACTTGCTTCTGGATGGTTCCGGGCACTTCAAGTAAGTGGCCTTGTGCGGTCTCCTTTTATATGTACACAGGCAGAGATACAAACTAACAGAAGTCCATTCATTTCCCAACTGCCTCCTTCTCCGTCTCTAAAATACAATACCACAGTGCAACAGGCATGTGTACCACACAAGTAGAAGTCTTCGTTTTTAGATTTTTCGTTTTCCTGAGGCACAGGGTGGGTGGCAGTTCGGTAACACAGGAAAAGGAGCAGAGTATGCAACCAGAAAGGAGTGACGCTGGTGTCAAAGCCGGACACTGTGGGAAGAAGGGACTACACCCTTCAGAGTACAGCTTCTAGTGCTGACTTCAGCAATGGAGAAAAAAAATCTGCCATGACGGCAGGTGGTAAAGAGATCCTGGGGAAGAATATTTTTTCAAGAAATTCTTGTACCTCTGGGTAAAAAGGAACACGTCAATGAATAAAGTAGACTGTGCAACAAAGAGGTGCAAAGCCTGGTTGTTAGATTAAAATAGCATTATGAAAAAAATCTCCTCAAAAGGCTCTAATTTGGAAGATGATGTGGACATCTGAACAATCTGCATAAACTGATTCATTCACCTATTTTTTGCAGCATTCTTACGGACTGCCTACCATGTTTTGCTGAGATCCCAGTAATTTGTGCGTGTGAGGCAACAGAAGATGGGGTCGTCTCTCTCACTGAAACAACTGATATGTCAGGAAATGCCCAAACAGAAGAATACTGAAAAGCAATTGCAGTAAAAGACAAACTGTGGGAAAAACTTGCATGTCAAGTGTATATATTTTGTCATGGACAATGCTACAAACGTAGCAAAGATGAGAAGAAATCTAGAAGATAACAAAGGGAACCTGAAACTTGTAACGTATAGGTACAGGACTCACTTTAGCCAAAGACTTAACTCCACAAACAAATGAAAGTGTTGTTGAAATTATAAAATAGTTCCATTTATTTTGTCACAGTTTTCTTCACAAACTGTCATCAGACTAGGCTGGGTCTTAACAAATAGCTCAAAACAGTCAACCACTGAATTTCACTGTACATTTTGTGGGAGAATTTGTTCAGATCTCCCTGTTTTCTGCAGAACAGTTAAAGCAATGGCACTTTTAAAGACTAAAATTTATTTATCGCGGGAGCTTTCACGGGAGAAAATCCCACCTCGTCAGACATTCTGTACACTCCCCATCTTCAAGTGTCTGACGAAGTTGGATTTTCTCCCACGAAAGTTCATGCGACGTATACATTTGTTAGTCTTTCAAAGAGCCACCAGACTCCGTTGTTTTTATGGAACATTCTGATTCTTAATTCCATAGCTTTCGACAAACTGTAGAAATATTGCTGCTTTGTTGCTGATGCTGTTGAAATTTGGAAATATCTTCTGGAGACGCTGAAGAAAGAAATGCCTAACAACAAAATTACATTACAAGCAGTAAAGAAGCAGACGGATCAAGCACTTACTTCACCTCATTTTCTTGCTGATATTTTCAACCCAAAGTATTGTGGTGGAAGTTTAATTGTCAAAGAAGATGTGCTCTGACATGGGCATCTAATAACCACCCATTAATCACTCCAACCATAATAAATTGCAGGTCTGGGGAGCCATTCAAAGAACTACATGTTTCCTAAGGACAGTTTAAAGAAAGTCTACTTTAAGATGAGGTATGTGGAACTATCAAGTCGTGAAGTTACCATAGAAACAGGGATAAACAATGACATTAATATGACCACTTGGAAATATCTGCATTTGTTTCTATTAATATAATGACTGTATTATCTCAGGACATAAAATTGGATTTCTTTGTGACCCCAAAACATCCCAACAATCTAAAGGGTAAAATAAAATCTAATAATACATTTTTACAGGTACCACAGGAACTAAATAGTGCTGGTGACAATTTCTAGTCAACATCAGCAGCTTGTTCATCATCATCATGATTTCTGTTGAGTTGCCAGTGTCTCCCCAATGCCTTGGCATTCACACAGTTCTGTGCAAGGAAAAGTGGTCTGACAACAGACACAGTTGGTTGTGCAATAACCCCCCTATGCGTACAGACAAACAAGGGTTTGTAGAAGCTCTGATACCACTGGGCCCTTGAAAAAGGAAGCATTTCATCATCTACATTTTTCCATCCATGCTGCACTGGTGATTCAGTATCTGGTGTGCAGTATCTAAGTGTGAAGACATCCAAATCTTTGTTTGTCAAGATGCTCATTTGACATGCGTCTCAAAACAATGGGAGTTTGGCGAGTGATCTGTCCTTTTTGAAGGCTAGACTGAACAGCAAGCAATTCAGGCCTCTACGGATGACTTTTCTTTCTCACGCTGGTCATACAGCACTGTTACCAACTTACTTGCAGAAATTGCGACTTGTCCGATACGGCCAGATCTCTAAAACAGTATGCTCCCTTTCTTTTGACAACATTAAACACAGACTCTTCCCCTCTCCAGCTCTCATACCAAACAGAGATGGAATATATGTACAGCGGGAATTATGTTGCAATAGTCAGGAGTGAGTGCATCACAAACTACATGCACCATTATGAAACAACACTTGTCAGCGGAGAGGGTAATAGGGCTTGGTTCAATCTACAGATTATCTGTGTTCCGTTTTGGGAAAGTAGGGAACAGCTAGACCCGAAACATCTGTATCAGGCGACCTAATCACTGCGATTCCTTTGACACCGAAAGACCCGAAAGCAAACTGGCACACGTATTCTTGTGTCTGCTTCATCGTAAGTACTGTACGAGCCTTGGGATTCTTCAACACCTCTGCTAGTGACAGACTTTTCTACTTCACCACTGGAAAGGCCTGCAGCAAAGAGTGTCTATGGTGGATGTGCTCCTACACACTCAGTTGCATTTTGAAACATATTCATGAAGGAATTTTACAAGTGACTGCTTGCTGGATGCCAATTTTAGAAGCTTCTTTCATGGAGGCAGAGGGAGACTACCAATCACCTGATATGTCTTGCATGCAAACTTAAATCACGTCCTACGCTGTCTTTCTGCATTTTTCAGAGTTCCTGTCGTCATCTCTCTCCAAGACTCTGGTTACAGCATAAGCTTTCTCAAATCCTTTTAGGAACTGCCTTAAGTACTCAGCAGCCAATTCACTCTATGTGTGGAATTCATCTCCTGTCATCATCTGTATGACAGCCATGACATCTCTGCTTCCCACTGTAGTTTCTCTGTCGCAGCTTCACATTCTTCCAGCTGATGCCCTAATTCAGCTCTGTTTGTTCTTCTCATTGGTCCATCAGCACCATTGTGGACTGACTTATTGGTCCATCGGTAGACACAGACACAGGTCTAATTGGGTGACTAAGAACATTTATCACAAACATGGTCTCTGCATCTTGTAGGGTGATGTTGGAAAACAGATCTCACTGGATCATTGGTCTGATTTAGCATGGCTGTTTTTACTGGGTAAGAACAGGGCTCTGCGGATAGCAATTTCTAGACTGACAGTTGCTGTGATTGTCCTTCCCAAGACTTAATTTTGGTTTTCTTGACCAGGTCAGCAACTGTTTTGATGCCAGATTTCTAGACAGAGCTAAAGATGCTATATATCCCATCTCAGTCAAGTGCGTCTCTCA
Organism: Pelusios castaneus; assembly: GCA_007922175.1. Lineage (NCBI taxonomy): Eukaryota > Metazoa > Chordata > Testudines > Pelomedusidae > Pelusios > Pelusios castaneus. The sequence goes on from ML685822.1 coordinate 1,636,388, forward strand.
CAAATCTCTCCATTTGTACTTCAACACCTGCAATTTTCAGTAGAGACTTCTGTGCATCTGACATTACATGCAATCTTGTAGATATGGTGATACATACCTCTGGATGTGATTCAAGGTCAAATGGGTTTCTCATTTCATTGATGATATGCTTGCCAAGATGTGTAACATGCTCTTCATCCCTCTTCAGTGCAGAGGCAAAGATCTCTTGTGGACTTGTCTTCACAACTTCTCGTTAGCCCACTTCCATGTACAAGTGTCATTGGATTAAAAAACTAATTCTAGAATATTTCAAAGGCTAGTACTGCATGTATTGGCAATTACAAATAAAAACCTGCTGGGCAAACTACATGCTACTTTCTGTGTACTAAAGGTTACAAATAGAGAAGCGTTACATTAGGAATTCACATACATTTATCTCCACCTGCTATGCAGTACAAACTATGGACACAATCTAATGTTACTGGTACAATATGAGATCAATATATCAATTGCAAATACAGTCAACTACCGGTATCACAATCACTTGTGAAATACTTTAACCATTAACAGTATGTTATGTGAAAACATTTCTTGTTAATATAATGCAAAATGTTGATTTGTGAAAAAAATATTTCCCAAGCAAAACCAATTAAAATCTTTTAATACAAATAGCTTTGACTAATAAGCCCCACAGTATTTCTGGAACTTTGTACACAATACAATACTCTCTCATTTTGGATACCATTGTCTCGCCTTTCCTAAAGGCTTACAGCACCATTTGGCAGTTCCACATCATACCTCATCTAAAGTACATGAAATAAATCAAAAGATGTATAATATGAGTGCGTGTAGGGTTTATACTTTAAATGCTAAAAACTTAGCCCTTTTGGAGAATTACTACATGGCTGTTGTTGTTACGTGGCATCTTAAATTAGACACCCAAGAGTTAAAGCATATAATGCTGACACCAGAGGTTTTCAAGTTGTTCTAGTATTCCATTACGAAGATCAGCACAAGAAATATCATTTAGCCACAGAGCTGAAAAGTGGGCAGATGAGGAGGAAAACATCATGCTAATTAGAGCAGATCAAATCCATAAGAGAGATGGTGTCAGTATCATAATGTTTAGCCATGTACATAAATATAGTAAGCTTTAGATTTAAGATTTTTCATAAGTAGTAAATAATGATAGTTTAGCTAGAAATCCAAAATGGTGGCTGCAATGATTTCATATTAGAGAGAAACAAAGTGGAAGTCTTAGGATAAACTGACCAATAGCAGACAGGTAGACTAGGGTGAAATAAAGGTTGTTCCTAAATACCTGAAGGGAGGGGTCAGTTAGGTAGAAAAGATGTTCTCAAGGAGGTCTGGCTTGAAAGACAGGTAAAAAACTAAGTAGCATATCAGAAAACTGATTGGTCAAAAAGACATCATGCCCACTGCGAGGGAACTACACTAATGACTGGAATTAAGAAAGTAACCAATCAGGAAGGGTCAGAAGCTGTATATAAGGCAGAGCGCTGACAGATCTGAGCGTGGGTGGGTTTGATGGTCACAGGAGAAAAAGATAACTGAAGACAGCGGTAGTGGCAACAAGCAGCTTGACAGAGCGGAAAGACCCTGAGACGAGTGCGAGGGGTTTGATCAGAAAGAAGGAAAGTCAGTATAACTCTTCTAAGGGTAGGGAATGTAAGAGGATGATTTTAAATAAAGCTGGATGCTTGCATCTGAATGGCCTCTGACCCTATCCATTCTATGATTGCCTGATCAACCTCACAGAATATTATTCTGTAGTAACGTTATTGAATTTGCCCTACTGTAATAT
>ML685822.1:1640965-1668433 GCA_007922175.1 Pelusios castaneus
TGGTAAGGAGCCTTACCGCGCAATAAAGTAATTGTGTGTACATGAGCTCAGTGACTAAAAAGCCATTATATTACCTTCATGAGAACAATGCAAGGATGGCTTTGGAAATGTTTAGAGTTTGGGACAAAGAGGAAAAATGACTGGCCCAAAAATGAAGTTTTGTCAGAGCTCATCTGAAGTGGGACCCATGTGCTCTCCAAGGCACAAATACAGCTCACTGGGGAAGACAAGATGCAGAATACTGTTTTGAAACCTTTCAGCTGGATGGTCTGTCAACAGTTAATGGGATTGCGGTATATGGGCCAATGAGTCTAGACTATTTTAACAGGGAGAAAGATCTCAACAGCCGTTACAGTCCCTCCTAAACAAGTCACTACAGTAATCAGGGCCCTAGCCTATGAAAGCAAGACACCTGCATTTACCACAATATAAAGCAAGAAATAGCTCCACAGATTTTAAGAACTAGACTAGACGAAAGAAATGATTTTGTAACGGGAAAAGGCTGAACCCTCAAATAACAGAGTCAGTCAACCTATAAAATCATCCTCAGAATACTCTGTTACTCTCAGAATAGCAGCGTTCCAGTTATGTGCTACGTATGATGAAATAGATGAAGCACGAAGCATGAATTTATTACTTATCTAAACACAGTCACACAATCTTCCAGCCTCTAGCTTAATCAGGAGGTGGCACTATTCTTCCTGTCACCTATTCGCACCTATTCTTCCCGTCTATGTATTTATTGTGAATTATATCTTGGTAAAAACCACAGTTCTGTTCATCCACAGGGCAAGTACAGCACTGGTAACACATGATTCAACCAAGATGTTTAAACTTGATGTACCACCTACCTTGATGGGTAGTTTAGTTTTCATGCCTATTGAAATTTCTTTGTCCATTTATTGAAGAAACCAAATATGATGCAGAGATCTATCCCCAGAGAACTGGACTGAGACCAGGCTAGAAACATCACATTTAACAACTTTGTCTCTACCAGCCTACACAAGCTTAGGTGGTGATCTACGTATAGATGAAAGGCTTTGTAGTAGTCAGACCTTTTACCATCCTATCTACCATATGGCTGAAGCAGCTGACATTTACACTCTGAATGAAACTGGACCACCCTCAACTTCCACACTTCCCCTCAAAGAAGTTTTAGTCCATAATTTAAAATGTCACTAATGAGTGCGCTAAGCCAAGTGCAATTATATCCTCTTCATGCTTCTTTATGTCTTAATAAGGAACAATTTCGGCGGTTTTTAGCTAACTAAGAGACACTCAATGAGCCTTCAAAAGTATCATTTATCCACAAATATTCTCCTATAGAATCTGTAACTCAAGGAAGTAAACGTACTGGTTTTCCCAGTTTCTTCGTGAATGTGTTTTTTGACAGCTCCTCCTGGAAAGACTGGCCATGGTTTTTTTGTTTTAATTTGAATGGAACAAAGTGTTTGCTGCCCTCCAGAGGAAAACAGGGAAAAAATAGCTCAGAAACAACTGACAAAAGACTTGCTTCTGCAGAAAGATGAACGTTTTTGAAAATGTTTTCTCTTAAACATGTCAATGGCACCAAATAAAACTTAGCACTCTGTCTCCAGTTCTCCACTTAAAAGCACTGAACTAAGTTCTAATCGGGAAATAGCTAACGAAGGCTCTCTCAATGTGATCCTCATACAGTCCTAATACCCCAAAATACACTTCAGGGACCTCTGAAAAGATACATTTTTTTCTTTGCAGTTTTACATGATAAAATCTGCAAGATCTATTCATAGGCATGTGGGACCGGGGCTAATCCAGGGTTCGACAAATCCTGGGCGCCAGGTCACCACAGCGCCTAGGATTTTGCCCCTGGTACCTAGGAGCGCTGCAGCAACCCAAGAGGCAACTGCCCACAGCACCTAAAAAGAAGAACCGACAGCTCGGAAAATGTCAGCACCGCTGCCTCTTTCCCCACTCCCACTGCCTCCGCAAGCGCCTCCAGATATGGGAGTGTTTCCCAGCAGCAGGGGGGTCTTCCACATACCGCACTGCCACCCAAAAGTCAGCGCCCACAGTGGTTTTTCAGCGGCAAGTGGCCCCATGCACTTCACACCGCCACTGAAAGAAGGGCAGTAGCAGTCTTTCAGTGGCCGGGGGGGGGGGAATGCCCTTCACTGCCTCACACCTACATTCCTCAGTTTGGGGCTGGCCCCGAGGTCTGCCACAGATTTGTCGAGGCCTGGGCTAATTACTTCAATATCAGTGGATGCTGGAAGCCAAATTCCTTTGAGGCTCTGAGCATTAATTTCTCTGTTCCTCCATTTTGCATCTGTACAATGGGGCCAGGATAATTTCCCTATCCCCTGGGACTGTTAGGATAAACATTCAGATGTTATGGTAATGGGGGCTCTCACCGAGTCAGGTGACTCTTTAAGGGGATGGGGCTCAACGTACCCTATGCCAGGCTCAGGCCACCCTCCCAAATGAAAGGTGTTCCACTCAGGGGCACAGAGTAGAAGGCTGTGACTCAGACCCTGACCTGCTAGGATATAAAATGAAGCCTGAGTTCAGGGTGGTGCTCACCTTTTGAGAAGAGGAGAGAGACAAGCAATTACAATGACAAGAGTGGTATTTTGCTGCATTCATCATTACGGAGAGATGACATTTATATTAGCTAGAACTCTCTACTTCCTTAACCACTCTTTCCGTCTTCCCCAGAAGTTCTGAAGCACTCACTGTTATCAAACAGCTTCTGGTACAGACATCAAGACAGTGAGGAATCACAGCTTTTTAGGAAGGAGGTTATTTATCTGATGGAGTATACAGCAAAGGCAGGACTGTATTATTCATCTAATAAATACCCTATTTGATCTGTCCAGAATACTCAGGAAAGAAAGCACGTGTGTCGTAAGTAACTGCCAAACTCTGTTCTGATCACTTTCAGCAATTTGTATTATCCAAAGCTATTGTACACTAGAGAAAGTATTTAATTAATAAGGAAAAGATCAACTATTTGAACATGATGAAAAACCCCAGGCAATCAAAAAGTTAAAATTAAAACCAATTCCAAACCAGCGTAAGCTGTGCCATGCAGTTTACAGAACACAATACACCCCCTTGTGGTTAGACTATAGAGATTAGGCCTGCTTGTAAGGCCTACGATTTTTAAGTATGTTTGTATCACTTAGCTACAGTGGTAGCAAATCAAAGAATCAAAACCACTGGCTGCTTGAGAGGCTGAGGCCTTGTACTTGGGCTAAGCGAAGGCAACAGCACCAAGGGCAGCCATAAGCTGGGAAGCGTGCAGTCACATCCCAAACAAAGGGGAGAGCGTCCTGTCTGGTTTGCAAACACTGGTGGTCAGAGAAGCTACATTTTTGTGTTGTTTGGCCATCCTCATACTTATTGCTCTGATAACTTTTGTCTGAGTCCTTGGTTGTTTCTGTCTGTCTCAAATAATTGTAATCAGTTAAGGTGGTGAGGTATGATTGGTTAGAGAATTACGTTACAATATGTTAGGCTTCATTCTTGAAATAGTAATAAAGAAATGATTGGTTAATACATTAGAAAAACTGAGGTACACCAGGAAGGAGAGGGAGGAAAATTTACTGGGGAGGAGTGGAAATTTACTGGGAAACTTATCGGTGTAAAGGACTGTGGGGTCCTAATGGATGCCTGCTGAAAAAAGATCCCAATAAACCTGTTGTATTGCCTACTGCTGGACTCTGGTCTTCTTCAGTCAGTGAAGCAAAAACTGAAAGGACTTGGGGGAGAGGAGGGGGCGGTCCTAACACAAGTGAAGAAATCAGATGCTACTTTCAATCACATTGATGGAAATAAATGTTAGTTTTTATAAGTGCCACAAGACTCCTTACTCGTTTTTATTGACAGAAATGAACTTGAATGAAGTAAACAGAGGTCTATAAAATTAGGAATGGCAAGGGGAAAGTGAATAGGAAAGTCTTATTTATCCCTTCACATAACACAAGAACTAGGAATAGCCCAATGAAATTAATAGGCAGCAAGTTTAAAACAAAGATAAGGAAGTACTTCTTCTAGGGTGACCAGATAGCAAGTGTGAAAAATCGGGACAGGGAGTTGGCGGTAATAGGTGCCTATAGGACAAACCAAACAAGGAGTCCTTTTGAACTTTTAAAGACTGACTAATTTATTTATCGCATGAGCTTTCGAGAGTGTAATCCCACTTCAACAGATGCATGAAACGGAAGCTGTAGCATGTCGGGTAAATAGATAAATACAGAGAAGGGTAAGTCAAAGTGCTGAATATCGGGATGGTCCCTATAAAATCAGGACATTTGATCACCCTAACTTCTTTACACAATGAACAGTCTACATGTGGAATTCATTGCTGGGGGATGTTACAAAACCATAAAAAAGAATTAGGTTAAGTTCAGAGAGGGTAGCTCCAGTAACGGCTGTTAGCCAAAAGGGCCAGGGATGCTCTGGCTGTCTCCAACCCCTGGAATGCCAGATGCTCAGACTGGATAATAGGGGACGGCTCACTCGATAAATGTCCTGTTCTTTTAACCCTCTGAGGCATCTGGCACTAGTCACTGTTGAAAGACAGGACACTGGGCTAGATGGACCACTGGTCTGACCCACTATGGCTATTCTTATGTTCTTACATTAAAAAGAGACACCATATAAAGAAATGTAACAGTGTTTACAATCTTAAAGGAACACGATCAGCTTGAAATCTAGCCATCTTAAAAAAGTTTAAAGTAGTTTCAAGATTCTACTGCTGCTCCCAAGGCTTCCCTGACAATTTTTGTGATTTATGATATTTTCCTATTTTCTAAAATAGTTTTCCCTTTTACTATGAGGAAGGCCCATAAGAACCAAGAGAAGCTGTGAAACTAACTATACACAAAGTACACAAGGAAAAAAAAAAAGTATTTTTCTCCAATCTCATTTAGCTATGGGAATCTTAAGAGTTACCTGTAACAATAGTAGATACAGTAAATACTCACACAGAGGCATGTTTTTAAGAAGAAATCATGCCCTTAAATCTGCAGCAAAGAATGAAGCTTGCAATAAAAAGGGCTTACTTGTGCTTCAAAAACAGACACTAAGGGAAATCCTGAGGGATGATGGCACAGATGCTAAAACCAAGGTGCTGGTGGTATTCCCACATGCCCTGATTTGAAGTGTTTCCCATTATATACAGGGTTTGCAGTTTGGTTCAATGGCTCTCAACATCTCCATGACAAAAACTGTTTCAGCACTGCTGGCTGATGGTTTATGAGTTTAGCTTTATGAAATAATCAACAGCCCTCAGGTGATATGAGTCATTTCAATCTCTTCCTAGCAGTCTTCAAGAAATGGTCAAAAAGGTTCTCATATGGACTCAGGACTATATAATTGCATTCCACACAAACATGCAGCAAGAGAAAAAAGTAATAGATTCACAGCTTTAAAGCTGTGGACACCCCAACTGTATCACCACCTTGGGGAAAAAGGAAGAGAATGATGATGCATTAAAAAATGTGCAGAATCAGAGTATTAAGAAACTTGTTACCGCCAAGAGATTTTCCCATTATTCACAAATCTGCCTCCCATCTCCCAAAAAAAGTAAAATTTTAAAAGAAACCTTGAGATCTACCTATTTGTGTGTGTGCCAAAAGAGTCATTATTTAAAAATCTGGTATCTAGATACAAAACATTATTTAAATACTATACAATTTAAAGTCTGCACCTAGGAAACAATCATTGCTGATATCAGCTGAGCTGTAGATACATTGGGAATTAGCTTTTAGTTTGTTAAGAACCGACTAAACACCAAGGTAGGAACAATCTGCTCAGTTTGACTCCATGCTATAGGCTTGTAATGAAAGAGAAAATTTTCCAGCTTGGGTGCCTAGAGTTGGACGCAAGGTAAACCCATGATTAAGAACAAGAGAAGTGGCCTTATTTTCAGTCAACGGGATCTCTAAAGTGCTCAGTCAAGCCACTTACAATGTATCTAAAATTCTAAATATACATCTGCATGTCTAACATGAAACATCCATTCTGGAAAATTTTAGCCCATATTTTCATACACCAACGCAAGGTTTTTAAAAAGGGTGTTACAGGACACTAAGAATGCTTACCTGACAGCCTCCAAGACATTGTTGGAAGTGTGCCCAGATAAAGCATCATGAAGGTTTCGAATGAAGTAATCTCTGTAGTCTTCAGGAAGGGCCATAAATGTTCCTCCCATCACAATGAATTCCACCTTATCCACACTGTGGCCCAGCTGCTTCAGCTACAAAATTAAATTTCGCACTAAGACACTTTGTACCTGAAGGACTCCCATGAAAATCTTCAACGTCAAAATATACTGCACTGTTAGTTTTTTTTAAATCAGTACTGACCTTTCATACCACGGACTAGCATAAAAATCAGTGATGCTTTTGTATATAGTAGCCTTAATATAACTTTGCAGATAACTTAGAAATGGCTCCTCTATTGCAAGAGCATAGGGAACTTTACAAAGACAATTTAAAGAGAGGAAGAGAGGTGATGAGTGGGAGACTTTCTGCAGGACCAGTAACAACAATAAAGGATGAAGAGCAATGGAGTTTCACAGTTCCTCTGGAAGCTGATTTCAAGAGAAGAGACAGAAGATTCCAGTAACCATTTACTGTTGTGTCCAGATAAGAGACAACATCTATTCACATCAGAATTACAGACAATCAGTAATCATGTGATAATGTTGCAGGGAGCTTTTCTTTTTCTCTTATCAGTCAATTGCTCTTTAGCAGAATTGTCCTATTAAACACAGTTTAGAATTGGTTGTGCAGAAAATGCAAAATGTTAAATGGTTTAAGATTCAGACATGAAGATAGATCATTTAAGTTAGACCAGTGGTTCCCAGACTGGGGGGGTATGAAGAAAATCTGGGGGAAGAGGGTGCAAGGCTGTGAAATTTTCATAGCGAAAAATGTGTGTCAAGAAAACCTGTTTGTGGCTATTTTTAATTATACAATTACGAATTGAATTTTTGTTAAAAGGAGGTTGTATGATGGTAAAGGAGAGGAGGCGTGAGGGTTTCTCAACAATCAGAAAGGAGGCATGATGCTGAAAAGCTTGGGAGCCTCTGAGTTAGACAGACAAGGTAAATGAGTTAATATTTTTACTGGACCAACTTCTGTGGGTGAAAGAGATAAGCTGTTGACCTCTTCTTCAGGTTGGGGAAAGGTCCTGAGCGTGCGACAGCTAAATACAATATTGAACATATTGTTTAACATAACTAGTTGGCACATATTCTAAGAGTCCATTCTCACAATGGCCCGTTAACATGCGGTAGTCATACGACAAAGACAGGGGGCAGTGGGTTAGATTATTATAAACTATAAATCCAGTCTTTATTAAGACCATGATTTTTACTGTCTACTAAAGTTATGAACTGAAGCTCTCAGGCTCATCTTCTGAAAGTGTTGTGCAGGTTTCCTTTGAGGATGAGGACTGATATGGAATGGTCACACTGTGAAAAGTGTTCACACAACGGTGATATGGTATTTTTGTTGTTTCATTTTTCCATGTGAATTCATTCAAGGGAGTAGCGATTATCTGGTTTCACACACAAAGGCCATGTCTACCTTCAAAATGCTGCATTGACCCCCACAGATCAACGCAGCAGAATCGATTGAGCGTCCAGTATAGACCCACTCAATCGATCCCAGAAGTGCTCTTGCGCCAACGCAATAACTCCACCCCTCCAAGTGGAGTAAGGCTGCGTTGATTGGAAAGCATTGGCGGTCGACACAGCGGAGTGAAGACAGCGAGGTAAGTGAGAGTAACTAGGTCGATGGGAGATGCGCATTTTGTGGCATGCAGACTGCATATCTCCCGTCAACTTAGCCCTGCAGTGTAGACCAGACCATAGTAGTTCTACTGGATTTTATGGTTATCACAACAATATGCAACATAGGGAGCAAAGAATGAAGGATTTGGTGCTGGTAGGAGAGAGAATCAAAGAACTTCAGAGGCAAGTTTATTTTGAGGCCCCAACATATTTACTGAAAAAGTAGAACCTCACCAGCGTGAACAAAACAATTCAGTAACCGCTAAGATCATTGTCTTAACTGGAAAACTGTTCTCAAACTGCTGAAAACTATGAGCATTATTGCACCTATTTTCAAACACTACATGCGCCCTTCAATGCAAATATTTACCTGTTCAACTCGATGTCTCGTCTGGAGATAAGGATCGTACCTGGCACGAATGGCCCTCATTGAAGTTGGCTAGGAGAAACGAAAGGCTTAATTTTAAACCCTATTTCTTGACAACATACTGGAAAAGAACAAAATGGGTTCATCTTTAATCACTGGTTGGACACCCCATTTTCACAAACATATAATTAAAATCTTGATCCCTTTATGACTCCAATATCTATCATTCAAATTTGTGTTTTGCCGTGATATTGTAATACAGGTGAAATAAATCATTTCATGATTCAATTTTTACTTGGTTCCCATAAGATTTGGGAGACGGGTAGGAGGGGCGGGAAGAAAACAGATTTACATTGTATCTCTGCAAATTATGACAAAACTACCGTCTCAAGATACCAACTGTCTTAATGATCCATTTTTTCCTTCTCACCCCCCACTCAGTGATTTGTCTCTGTCATATTCTCCCTGTGGATGGAATGACTTCCCAAGCTCAGTTTGCAAACCGCCACCCTCTTTTCATCAAATCCCTCAGAACCATTGCCATGACTCCAACATTACTAATGTTTTTAGACAAATTATGCTCTCCTCTGAGTTTCCTAGGGCAGCCTGTGATTTTTATCTTTTACATAGTAAGCTCTTCAGGACAGGAACCGATTCTCTTTGTATCTTGCAAAGTGCCAAATACACTGATAATCTTAAATGAATGTATATATGTTCACAGGCACACACGTGCTAATGTCTACAAATAAGTGTGAATTAGGAAAGTTCTACTGTAGATGCACACTTGCACTAACGATTGGAAGACCCAGTGCAAATTACTGAATATGGAATAACAGCAAGTGACGTTATCAAACAAAATTAAAAATGGAAGGACACTGCATATACGTCTACTTAGTTCATTTATTTTGACAACTGTTAGTTTCAATTATTTTTTACACTTCATAATATACTAGTAGATGTAATGAAACATTTTAAAAGACTGTTTAGTCTCACTATCGCATCGCCTATTAAGCTTTGGCTGAACAGCAATAGAGTCTTTTTTTGCGCTATAAAATACGTAGATTAGTAAAGTTCTACTGTAAATATATAGTTTCAAGATGTGCTATTCTGGGGTTGAATCTTTTCCTTATTTTACTTCCAGATTTAAAACCCTCAAGATCCCACTCTTTGTTAAAGTGAGTTCCAATGAAGCAGGCATTAGCATATGCAAGTTTCCAGAGGGCTCTTTCCTCAGGCAATAATGAGGAAGAATAACTTTTGGAGAGACCATACTTGAAACCTGTCAGTGTTCCTTAAAGTTTAAACCTACTTGAAATAGAGAATTAAAAAAGCAGATCTTTGCCCAAAGGAAAAAGATAAGTGATCAAAAAAGAAAAGCTTACTCAAACTCCAAGGGGTATTACCAGAAGAACAGAAAGTTAACCAAATAGTCAGGAGAGAGAACTATTAAAAACAAATTCAAATGGATTCCCAGCCCCAGACGTATAACTGCTTTAGTCTCACTCCTGGGATGTTGCTTTTTTCTTTTTCCCCCACCTTTTTCATTTTTGAAACAAAGAACTGGTTTTCTAAAGAGTTCTGACTAGAAATGAAAAGGAACTGGCCCCATTTCACAGACAAAAATGTGATGCTGCAACATGACCTTCTAAGGTAGTACCTCATAGCCAGTGTAGGACTGCGTTGAATATTCAAAATCAGAATCGGGCCCACCAGGGCAGTATCTGCAGGAATTAAAAGAGAATGGAGTCATACAGCAATACAATAAAGTGACATAATAAAGAAAACCACTAAGTACTGCACAACTGACATTTTACTTAGAGTATATGAAGAGGATCAGGGTAACAATTTATTTGATAGGTCTGGATTTATCATCTATTTGTTCCAGAGGGGTAGCCTTGTTAGTCTACTGCAGAAAAACAAACAGAGTCCTGTGGCACTTTTAAAGACTAACAGATTTATTTATCTCATGAGCATTCGTGGGAGAAAATCCCACTTTGTCAGATGCTTTGAAGATGGGAAATTTACAGAATGGGAGGAAATTAAATGCAGGGGAGTGTATGACATAGGATCAGGTCAGGCTGTAACAGCAAACTAAAATAGATGTTAACATTCAAACACTGGGGAACAGCACATAGAGGAAGGTGAGGTCAAATCAGCTGTTGTAATGAGAGAAAAATCCATAGTCCCTGTTTAACCCCAAGGCAACTGAGTCAAATTTGCATATAAATTTGAGTTCTGCAGTTTCTCTTTAAAGCTGTGATTTCAGCACAGCTATTAGCAAGTCATCAATGGAGTGAGCAGGGAGATTGAAGTGTTCCCCTATTGGTTTTTTAGTATTGCGATTTCTGATGTCAGATTTGTGTCCATTTATTCTTTTGCACAAAGACTGTCCTGTCTGTCCAATATATAAGGCAGAGGGGCATTTCCGGCACATGACGACATAAATCACACTGGTGGATGAGCAGGTGAATGAGCCCTTGATGGAGTAGGTGGCTTGATTAGGTCCTATGATGGTGTCTTTAGTGTCGATATTAGGGCAAAGTTGGCAGCGTGGTCAGTTGCAGGGATACGTTCCTGCTTTAATGTTTCTGTTGTTTGATCTGTAGTTGCTGGTGAGTATCTGTTCAAGGTTGGGGGGCTGTCTGTAAGCGAGGAGAGGTCTGTCTCACAAGGCTTGAAGAATAGGCTGTCTCTCTCAAGCCTTGGGAGACAGGCTGCTCAAGAATAACCTATACAACTTTCTACGCAAACTTTCCAAATGGTGACAGATACCTCCCCCATTTGGTCTGCAGCAACTCAATTTGAATAGAGTAGAAACTGACCTCCAGGGCTCATCCTTTTCCCAGGCATTTGAAAAAGGGGGAGCATTGTAACAGTAGATATAGAGAATTTTTCAAATGGAGGGGTACTCATACAGATTACCATTAATTGTTGCACTAAGGATGTCTGTTTAAGTTATACGAATGGACTGGAAACCTTTTTTGCATTTTTATCAATACATATAAACAAGCATCTAATAAAATCATTTATCTTTAGCTAATAAAGGGCTAAATTGAATTTTCTGTATTCATTTTAGAATTTCTAACTGAAGCAACATTTGGCCCACTGAAGGAAAAGCCCATCTCCACTGAAGAGAAAGAACAGCTAAATAGAGGATCTGTTTCTGCATAACACACATGCACCAGCCATTTGGATTTTGATTCATCTTACTAAAAGTTTTCACTTATGCAGAAAGTGAAAAAGAGTCTGTGAACCTACAGACATGGATTCCCCCTGAAGAGCCCCAAAAAGGAAACAGTGATACTGTACATAGCCAAATTTACCGCAGAGATGCTGAAATATTTCTCCTTTGGTTCAACCAAACATTCATACTTACACACATATGTTTCCTGTAAAGTTAATGTGTGGACACCTATGCGGTTTGCACATCACAGCCACAACAGCAATCTGTAACAAGGAGAGTTACAAAAGATAGAAATTATAATCTTAATTATTTCAGAAATTACAAAAGCGCATCCTGGAATTGTACAAACAGGGCCACATGTGAGAGACTAGTTTAAGGTTTTTCCACCTGAGTCTTGCCACTAAAATGCTGATGCACTAAGTCTTGTAGAGGAAAAAGAGTTGTGGCAGTGACAGAGTCAATCACCGGGAAATGCAACAGTAGACTAGCCATTCCTAACAGCCCAGAAGGATATACCAGCAGGACTTGTTTGTGGCATACAATATCACATTTACAAGCAGAGGACCCATCTCGGGTTTGGTACTGACATACTGCCTAGACCCAGAGTTGCATTAAATCCTCAAAGGAACAGTTTGGTGCACTTTCAGGTATTTGTGAGGCTGGGAAAATGACGATAGGCATTGTGGAGAGACTCTGGAAGCTAGACACTGGCGAGAGAGAAAAACAAGGGGAGAAAACAGGCAGCAGACAAAAAAGCAAAAAAATTCTTATCAGCCACCAAAAGCATTTCTCTGCATCTCTGTCACTTTTTCTCCTATGAATCCAGAAATTGAGCTTCAACACCATGGGGTGTTAATCCCTTCTAACAAATAGAGAACACAAGATTGAGAGAGGTTAAGATTTAATTTTTCAAAAGCATCTTCTAGTTTTGGGTGCACAACTTCAGTAACCAGGAGACTAATTTTCAGAGATACTTGTCAGTTGCTATATGGCAACTGGAATTGCCTCGATAATTGTACATTTCCAGATTTGGGGGAGAGGGAAATGTATATACATGATAGGGAGGCGTAAAACCATCCAGTTAACACTTTTCAACCTTAATTATCTCTTAAGGAAACTGTGGGTGAAGGATTAAAATCTTGTTACTGGACCATTTGTGGAGCTGGTCCGCTGCAACAACTCTAAACTTTACTGGGTTTTGTTTCCAGATTAAACTGCAGGAGCAAGACATGTTAATCTGGTTAACAAAGGGACGTCACTGCACCTGCCCTCTTCTTTTCACCTGCATGAGATTCTTTGAAAACAATACCCCTTTGTCATTTTTCAGATGCTTTGACATTCTGGAAAGGAGAGGATTAGCTAGTACATCACTAAAGCTTCCCCACTTTCAACATCTTACTGTTTGACAACAATTAACTCTGGTCTGTCATTGAAAGGCTCATTTACATCTAGTGCTCACCCCACTAGCAGTTCGAATAGGCTTTGCCTTCAGCTTGGGCACCAGCACCTTGCGATACTGAGGGGGTACAGCAGCGATGATGTCGACCAACCGAGGCTGTGCAGAAAGCCCATACTTAGCAGCCGTCTTGGTTTTTACCCTAAAATGGAAGGATCTCAAATTAGTTTCTTTAATTCAGGTCTTTAATGCCAATCACTGTGATAACCCAGCACCTACCTGCAACTCAGACCAGAAAGTGCGCATTTCTAACTATAGTTCAGAGTAATGGACACTACTTAGTGAGACACATTCTAACAGTCACAGCTCACCCAGCTGGCTTCACCTCACCCTTGATCAGGGCTGTGGAGCAGGGGCCAGCCCCGCACTCTGCTATACTGCCATTGTCATGTGGCCATAAAAAAGCTAATTCGGTCCTAGGATGCATCAGACAAGTTATTTCCAGTAGAAACAAGGTGTTAGTCCCGTTACACAAGGCACTGGTGAGCCCTCATCTGGAATATTGTGTGCAGTTCTGGTCCCCCGTGTTTAAGACGAACTCGAACAGGTGCAAAGAAGGACTACTAGGATGATCCATGGAATGGAAAACTTACCCTGTGAGAGAAGACTCAAAGAGCTTCGTTTATTTAGCACAACCAAGAGAAAGCTGAGGGGAGATATGACTACTCTATAAATACACCATACAGATAAATACTAGTGAAGGAGAGGGATTCTTTAAGTTAAGGGGCAGTGTTGGCACAAGAAAAAATGGAAATAAACTGGTCATTAACAAGTTTAGGCTTGAAATTAGACAAAGCTTTCTAACCATTAGAGGTGTGACTGTCTAGAACAGCCTTCCACAGAAGCAGTAGAGGCAAAAAACCTAATTTGTTTTTTCGAATGAGAAGAATAAATTTATGGAGGGGTGATGGGACAGCCTAGTCTGGCAATTGACTGATCTTTGACGACTAGTGGCAGACAAGCCAACGGCCTGTGATGGGACGTTTGATGGGATATATTCTCAGTTATTACAGAGGATTTTTTCTTGGGTGTCTGACTGGGGAGTCGTGCCCACATGCTCAGGGCTTAAATTACTGCCATATTTGGGGTTGGAAAGGAACGTTCCCCCAAGGCAGACTGGCAAAAGGCTCTGGCAGGGAGAGGGGAGGTTGCCTTCCTTTGCAGCATGGGGCACACCTCACTTGCTGGTGGAGTCTCTTGTTAAAGGTTTATTACAGGAGGGAGTGGGTGAGGTTGTGTGGCCTGCATTGTGCAGGAGGTCAGACTAGAAACTAGATGATCATATCAGTCCCTTCTGACTGTAGAGTTTATGATTTGGGCTGAAGCCGTGTGGCTAAAAATAGCAGTGTACACATTCAGGCTTGGGCTGCAGCCCGCACTCTGGAGCCCACCAAATGGGGGGGAGAGGTCTCAGGACCTGGCTCCAGCCCCAGCTCAAACACCTACATTGCTATTTTTAGCTCCTCAGTACACACCCTGGAAGCCCACGTCAGTTGAGGTTTTGTTTTTCACTCTGTAGATGTACCCTGCATTGCCTCCATGGGACTAATAGGGTGGACAGACTCAGAATGAAAAACATGACCCACACTATGGTGTAAAAGCTTTCACTGAAGTAAATGGGTATATTTTCAAGTCAGCACACCAACACAATTATATAAGATTTGTACCAGTGAAAGAAATTCCGCTGCGATGTGAAAACTAAGTACTACTTTTTTAAAAATCTGAATAGAACACGATTCCCATGGTCTGTACCCTTGAAGAACAAGGGATAAGTTACTGGCTAGCACTACTTACTTGTTTAGATTCACATCTTTTCCTTGCTCATGAGCTTCAATAAGCTGTTTAATGACATCAGCTATTGTCATCATCATCAGCTCCGCATGGCTGAGATCTCCTGAAATATAAATTAAGCATGTTCAGGCAAAAAACCTTCATACATATGACATATGCTAGCATCTCCTGCAATTCCAACCCTAGGCTATTGACTTCACAGATCTATGTCGGTGAACATGATTCCTGATTTACAGTACCCCATTCATCAAGGAAAACAAATGTTACATGTTACTTGTTTTGTTTTGTGTGTAAAATCTTCATTTCTGATGAACTTTCATCACTGAGCCACTTACATTAATGTAAGAAAAGACAAGAAGTTGAAAATGGCACATTGAAAGTTGAAGCTAGACAAAATCATAATGTGAAAATTTTCAACAGTGATGGTAATTAACCAATGAAACAACTTCCCCAGAGCTGGGCTGGACTCGCTATCATTGGAAAAATTTGAATCAGTGGCTCCCAACCTTAGAATCAGAATCATAGAAACTGGAAGGGACCATGAAAGGTCATCGAGTCCAGTCCCCTGCACTCATGGCAGGACCAAGTACCCTCTTAAACCATCCCTGACAGGTGTTTGTCTGACCATTTCTTAAAAGCTTCCAATGAGGAGATTCCACAACCTGCCTAGGCAACTTATTTCAGTGGTTAATCACCCTGACAGTTAGGAATTTTTTCCTAATGTCCAACCTAAACCTCCCTTGCCCTCATTTAAGCCCATTGCTTCTTGTCCTATCATCAGTGGTTAAGGAGAAAAAAATTTCTCACCTCCTCCTTGTGACAATGTACTTTTACATGAAAACTGTTATGTCCCCTCTAAGTCTCCTCTTTTCCAGATTAAACATAACCAGCTTTTTCAATCTTCCCTCATAAATCAAGTGTTCTAGTCCTTTAATCATTTTATTGCGCTTCTCTGGACTTTCTCCAATTTATCCACATCTCTCCCGAAATGAGGCTCCCAGAACTGGACACAATACTCCAGTTGAGGCCTAATCAGGGTGGAGTAGAGCAGAAGAATCACTTCTCATGTCTTACTTACAATACTCCTGTTAATACATCCCAGAATGGTGTTTACTTTTTCTGCAAGTGTTACACTGTTGATTCACATTTAGCTTGTGGTCCACTACAACACCCAGATCCCTTTGTGCAGTACTCCTTCCTAGGCGGTCCTTGCTCTGTTTGTCCATGTGTGACTGCTTGTTCTTTCCTAAGTGGAGTACTTTGCATTTGTCTTTACTGAGCCCAAGACCACAGATACTGGTTGTACAACCCTGAAAACCACCAATCTCTGCAACAGGGTGGTCCCCCCTCTGCAGCCAGATGGAAGAGTTCAGTCGGGAGCTGCTGATCTCCCTCTCCAGGGAAGTCCCAGCTCAGTTCATTAGGCAGCACGAACAAGGAGCCCCGGGGCACTGTGAAAGTCCCACCCGTGTATTTATGGCATGAGCTTTGGTGGGAGAAAATCCCACTTTGTCAGAGGAAGCGGGGTTTTCTCCCAGGAAAGCTCCTGCGATCAATACACGGGTGGGACTCTCAGTGCCCCGGGGCTCCTTGTTCGGTTTGTTCCTCGGCCGTGGCTGCCTCCTGCGTCCCACGGGCCCCCCGACCCCGGCTCCAGTAGGGCCGCAGCCCCACGGGCCTGGGCGGGGCGCTCCGTACGGCCGGGGGAGGAGCTGGATGCGGAGAGGAGCCGGGCCCGGACCTACCCCGGGAAGCTCCAGCCGGCTGCGCTGGGGGGCGGCCGGAGACAGCGCGGGCCCGGCCAGGCGAGGCGCCAGTCACCGGGACGGGCCCAGGGCAGCGCGGCCCCGCGGGGGCTGGGAACGGGCCGGGCCGGGGTGCTCTGGGGGGAGCCGCGCCCCGCCGGGAGAAGGGAAAGGGGGTGTCCGGTACCTTTCCGCTTCTGCCTCATGCTGGCCGGTCCGCCCCGCCCCCGCCGCGCGCTCCCCAGCCGGCCCGCTCCAACGGCTCCTGCCGTAAAGCAGCGCCCTCGCCTCCCGCCCGCCGTCGTAAAAAGGCCGCGCGCCCAAGGAGAGGGAGAGAGTGTGGTCCCGCCGCCGGCCGCCAGGGGCGAGAGGGGGAAGGTCGGCCACGCGCTCTAGAACGTGGGGCGGCACCACGCGCGCCCTGGAAGGGGGGAGAGCACCACATGCACCGTAGGATGGGGGGGGGGACCACACGCACCCTTGAACGGGGGGAGGGGCCACAAGAGCCCTAGAACGGGGCGGGGCCAAAAGTGTCCTAGAACGGGGGAGGGGACCACACGCGCGGTACAACGGGGGAGGGACCACAAGAGCCCTAGAACAGGGGCGGGGCCAAAAGTGTCCTAGAACGGGGAGGGGACCACACGCGCGGTAGAACGGGGGAGGGACCACACGCCCCTTTGAATGGGGGGGAGGAGCCACATGTGCCCTAGAACGGGGGAGGGGACCACATGCCCAGTTGAATGGGGAGGAGGAGCCACATGTGCCCTAGAATGGTGGGGAGGCCTGTGGGTGCTGCTCTTTGTGGCTGCTGAGGATGAATTGATCTCCCATTTTGGCCATTTCCTCCTACCCCTGTTTGGTGTCTCCCCAAGGCCTGTGGTCGCTCCCCCAACCCCACCCATGGCAGGGCCCCCAGCTGTCCCACTGAGGGCAGAGTTTCATGTCACTGGCCAGTGGCACCCACCTGAGATGGGCCCTCATGTCTGCCATGAGCATGTCCAGCTGCTGGGCCCCTTTGGGCTGGGGGCCCCCTTAGCACTGGCGAGGGTACTGGTGCATTAGGGGGTGGTCGGCTGTCACAGCCACAACTCCTTTTTCTAATCCTGCAAGAGTACTCAGCCTGTTAGGGACGAGGTTGGGATGGGAAAACTTTAAACTTGTCCTTCACACGTGGCCCTGTTTTTGCCCTTCCAGGTTCTGTTTTTGTGTCTTTCATAATTTCTGAAATAACTAGGGTTGTAATTTCCATCCTTCGTAACTCTCCTCATTACAGATGGCTCTTGTGGCCGTGATGTGCAAACCACAGAGGTGTCCATATGTTAACTTGACAGGAAACGTATATAAGGATGAGCGTTTGGACAAACTGAAGGAGAAATGTGTTTCAGTGTCTAATAAATCTGGCTACACAGAGTAGCGTACTAAAGAATCCTGTGGCACTTTTAAAGACTAACAGATTTATTTATCACATGAGCTTTCACGGGAGAAAATCCCACTTTGTCAGACGCTTTGAAGATGGGAAATTTACAGAATGGGAGGAAATTAAATGCAGGAGAGTGTATGACATACGATCAGGTCAAGCTGTAACAGCAAATCGAATCTCATTACAGCAGGTGATTTGATCTCATCTTCCTCTATGTGCTGTTCCTCAGTGTTTGAATCCTAACATATATATTAATTTGCTGTTACAGCCTGACCTGATCCTATGTCATACACTCCCCTGCATTTAATTTTCTCCCATTCTGTAAATTTCCCATCTTCAAAGCGTCTGACGAAGTGGGATTTTCTGCCACGAAAGCTCACGTGATAAATAAATCTGTTTGTCTTTAAAAGTGCCACAGGACTCTTTTCTCTTTTCGTTTTTTTTCTGCAACAGACTAACACAGCTCCCCTTTAGGAACTTCTTTGTAGCATACTGTCACTGCTGCCTTTTGGGGGTTCTTTAGAGGTAATCCATGTCTACAGACTGCCTTTCTTTGTGTATGGGTGAAAAGATGTAGTAAGATGAACCAAAATCCAAATGTCTGATATGTGTGTTATTCAGAAACAGACCCTCTATTTAACCGTTCTTTCTCTTGAAAGGAGATGGGCTTTTCCTTCAGTGGGCCAAACATTCCTCCAGTTAATGGAAATACTGAGTGTATACAGTACAATGAGCTGTATTTACCCGCATGTTAGTAGCAAAATATAAATTCTATTTTTTAGATGTTTCTTTATGTAGATTTATAAAAACACTAAAAGGGTTCCCCGTCCAGTCATATAAATTGAACAAACATCCTTAGTAAAACAATCTGTGTGGTAACCTGCCATGAGGACCCCTCCATTCAAATAGCTCCTCTCATCTACTGTTACAATTCTATCCCTTTTTCAAATGCCTGGGAAAGTAAATTAGCCTTATAACATATCCTGAAGGGCTATGTCCATCTTACAGAGATTGAGCTGTTTCAGACCAAGGGGAGAAGTTTGGAAAGTCCTTATAGCAGGGGTGTCAAACGTGGCCCACGAACCTCATCCATCTGGCCCGTGACTATGCTCCATGGGACCACACTCTCCCTAACAGAGAGAGAGAGGAGAGCGTTCTAACATACCCAGCGCTCCAGAATGCTGCAAGAGTGTCAAGTCTCCTGACATCACAGAGCACTGGGGGTGTGAGGCTGCACTCCACGAGACCACATTCTCCCTAACAGAAGGAGAGAACTATCGTAGAGCGCAGTTTCTCATACGCAGCACTCCAGTTGTGCAGTTTCTCTTTGAAGCTGTGATTTGTTATTCGTTTGTTTAAGCACCGTTTTTGAATGTTGTGATTTCTGATGTCAAACTTGCATCCATTTTTTTTTTTTTGCGCAGACGCTGTTCTGTTTGTCCAGTATACAAGGCAGAGGGGCATTTCTGGCACATGATGGCATAAATCACATTAGTGGATGAGCAGATGAATGAGCCGTTGGCTTGAGGGAGTAGGTGGCTTGATTATGTCCTGTGATGCTGTCTTTTGTGTGTGCAAAAGAATAAATGGACACAAGTCTGACATCAGAAATCACAACATTCAAAAACCAATAGGAGGACACTTCAATCTCCCTGCTCACTCCATTGATGACTTGTTAATAGCGGTGCACAAACAAATGAATAACAAATCGCAACCTCAAAGAGAAACTGCAGAACGGGAATTTATATGTAAATTTGACTCGGTTGCCTCAGGGTTAAACAGGGACTACGGAATGTTTTCTCATTACAACAGGTGATTTGACCTCACCTTCCTCTATGTGCTGTTCCCCAGTGTTTGAATCCCAACACCTATTTTGATTTGCTGTTACAGCCTGACCTGATCCTGTGTCATACATTTCCCTGCATTTATTTTCCTCTCCTTCTGTAAGTTCCCCATCTTCAAAGCATCTGACAAAGTGGGATTTTCTCCCATGAAAGCTCATGCGATAAATAAATGTGTTAGTCTTTAAAAGTACCACAGGACTCCTTGTTTGTTTTGCTGAACTAAACTAACACAGCGACCCCTTTGGAACTTATCATATAGCTCACAGTCTCTCTTTTTCTTTCCAAATTCCCTCGTCTCTCCCCTTTGGTCAGGTGATTGTTCCTATTATGATCTTTCCCACTTGAGCCAAGGTGCTTAAGCTGCATTGTTCTTGTATGCATGCCTCTGCTGGGTCTGTGAACACAGTTCTGTTTGTCTGCCTCTACTTGGGCCATGTGAGAAACATTTGGGAACATGGCCAGGCAGAATTTCAGATCTGTATGTGTGATGTTGCAGGAGTCATGCTTACCATAACAGTAACACAGAGCATGCCATGAGCATTCCAAAAATACCGTACATGACATTTGTAGGGCTAAAGCGGAAGGTTTTGTGACGGACAGCTAGGTGGCACCCACACCCTCCCCCTATGTGTGACCCGATTGTGAATGGATGCTGGGCTTCATGCCCAAAGCACCAGCTGGAGCCAGTCTCCTGCGGGAACCAGCTGGGGCCTGGGATATAAGGTTTTTTGCTGTTTTGCAAGGCTTGGCTGTGATTTTTTTTTTAATTTGTTTCTTTAAGTTACCTTGGCCTTGAGCTTGAGAGTGTGAAGGGAAAGCTGGCTTGATCACCCTGCCTTCTCCTGAAATGCTATATATTAGCATAGTCCCTGAGAATCTGTGGACTTCACCGTAGGATCATGGACCAGGCTGCCTCAGTAACCTAAGACCAAGATGTCTTGGGAACCTCCTCGCATGCAGTGCATGGATTTGCTATAACTGATTTCAGTGGGTGCAGGATTAGACTCGTGGCAGGTTTCCAGTTTCAGACCAAATGCAGAGAAATGCTGGAGATGAATACGACATACCAGGTGCTATCTAACGCCTGGTGGTCAGTGCCAAGATGCTCTGTATGCTTGGTGTGATAGTGTTTTGCTCACGTACAATTATGACTGTCTCAGGCCATGAGGTTTCCATCATTTCACCTGGGAGACTATTGCACAATCTAGATCTCACCATTCCTACCTATTAGTTCCTGATACTCAGTTTACAATTTCCCTCTCTTAAATTTGTCCCATTCTGTCTAATTACTTCTTATTCTTGTTATTTACTGTAGCATCTAGATGCCTCAATTGAAATTGGGGACTCATGTCCTAGGAACTGTGGAATACATAGAAAGAAACAATCCCTTTTACTCTGCTAAACAATTCCTCTCCATCTGAGTTATCTTCAGCCTTTAGATTCTCACACGCAGTCATATTGCTGCCTCCAGCTCCTAGTGGTCCAAGCGCTCTCCATACGTACATCTCTTAATCTTTCCTCAGAACTCAATTATTACTGAGTTCGCCAGAGAAGAGGTTACATTTTAAAATTAACATACACTTTTATCTGTTTACCAGATTGGGTGTGTGTTAATACTGACTCCCAGCGCTAGGTGGCAGCAAAGTATTTAAATTGGCAATCAGATGGCCTGAACCCTCCATAAATAGACAACAGAGTCCTGTGGCACTTTTAAAGACTAAAAGATTTATTTATCGCATGAGCTTTCATGGGAGAAAATCCCACTTCGTCGATTTATTTATCGCATGAGCTTTCGTGGGAGAAAATCCCACTTCGTCTTCCACTTCAAACGGCTGTATTCAGTGCCCTCCATGTAGTCAAATTCCAAAGGGGTAGCCGTGTTAGTTCTTACTAGAATGAAAACTGCCTGGGTAAAGAGAAGGGAATAACAACTGGCGACCTGGTGTAAAGGGGATTCAAAAGCGGCAGGAGATTGGGGGAGAGAGGCCAAGGATGCATAGAAATTAGGGTGAAGGAAGAGAAAAGCATCCAAAGTATCTTTTTCAGAGGGGTAGTCGTGATGCGAGCATTTCTTGGGAGGCCATCCTACTTCCCATGATTTGGTCAAAGCATCTGATGTCGGATGAGTGCTAGGATGGCTCCCTAATATGCCAACCTCTCCATGGGCAGCAGAAAGGAGCCTCCTCTCATATCTCTTTACGTTAACTCCTAACGCCGGTCAGGAATGCCATTTGAGACAAGATTTCCAAAAGTGCTCGGTGTTGGCTTAACTCTGCTGTCACTGACGTCACTGGGCATCTTCAGTCTCCACTGACTGTAGCAGAAGTTGCATGTACTCAATAATTTCTAGTCAGGGGGCATCTCTTTAGATCACAAGGACTGTAATTAGGAAAGATTCGTTGATAGATTCTTGGGGCCAAAATGTAGCATCAAACCCTGCTACTATCCATGCAGTAGAAATCAACCAGAATTTTGGATGACAGCTGATGCCAGGTTTGAGAGCATAAGAAACTTGGTACACATAAGAACATAAGAATGTCAATAGTGGGTCAGACCTCAGACAGGATGCGGGGCTAGATAGACCATTGGTCAGACCTGGTATGGCCATTCTTATGGAACAAATCCATGGGTGTATAGAAGGCAGTCTAGACCCAGGATACAGGGGTGTGGGGGATCCATCAGTGTCTTTTGGTAGATTACGTGTGGATATATACCTGGCAGCCCTAACCAATTCATCAAGGCATAGAGTAAAAGTCAAACTTGGATACTCCGTTCACTTTTTAGAAATAGGTGCAGAACCTTGTTTAACTATCTGGTTTGTCCATGAGTACAAGTGGACTTTTCAACTCACTGTGTGATTTCTCAATGGCACCCAGAGTCAACATACTCTGCAGGTCCTGCCGCACCATCTCCTACATTTTCCCAGGCAGCGGACGGATGCCTTCAGTTTTCATCCATGTTTGGTTTTTGTTTGGTGAGACCCCAAGTGAGTCCAACTGTGGTTTACCGAAAATACAGAGAAGGTGCATATGAGTTGTGTATCCGCTGGTCCGGTTTGGATCATAACCCTTCTCCACTTGGCACTGTCTCCGTGGGAAGAAACTATCATAACCTGTGGGCCAAGCTCAGGCTCATAGACTTGTAGAAGATTACGGTTGGAAGGGACCTCAGAAGGTCATCTACTCCAACCCACCGCTCAAAGCAGGATCAACCCCAATTAAATCTCAGTTGGGAATGGTGTGATGAGGAGACCCTCCTGTTCTTTCCACACGTTCAGCAGACTACTCAAATATATCATGTTAACCTTCCTCCTTCCCAGCTGGTGAACTACATTCCTGACCTGTCTTACTACTTCAAAGAGTCTTTGCCACCAAGCCAAGAACTTGGCTTTGGAGGTAGGTAACAAAAGGAACACATGGTGCACCAGTGAGACTTCTTGGATATGGGATCCTTTTTCATAATTCTGCTCTTGGGCCAACTGTGCCTTCAACAAGTTCTTTTTTGCAAACTCACCCAGGGTGGTCACCTTATTTCTTGGCCACAGTATGTACTACAATGAGTTAGTGGTTCTTGAATCTTGTCCCTCCCCTGTTCATCAGGTCAGGTCTAATATCCACCGGGGCTGTCTTCCATAGAGAACTCAAATAGGAAGGATCCTGTAGAGGCTACGGGAGCTTCCCAGAGAGCAAACCTGACGGTTTATTTTTGAGTGAAGTGTTTAAGCAAACTCAGCTCAGTAACGAAAGCTGGTGTACATCTCTTTTACTGTAGGGGAAGGGCACACTGGACAATAAACTTCACTGGTTAGGCTTTTACCCAGGACAAGGTGATCCGGCATGGGGCTGGGGAGCTGGCTGGAGCTTCTCTATTGTGGGTGTGTGAGTGACTGGAGAAAGCATTTATTGAGCTAAATTGGGTGTATGGTGCCACCTGCTGTTGGGTTGGGTGATAAGAGGATCTGGAGAAATTGTGTGTGTCATGTTGCCAGCGTATGGTGGAGAGCCCACTTCCAGCTAAATAGTTCGTTGATAAGGGTACCCTACCCACCCAATGGTTGCACAGCTCCCAGGCTGTACTCAGGGGCTCAGCATGCCATCACACTGGGGCTCCGTCACAGCACGAAGGCGGAGGAGAAGGGGAGGAAGACACAGGTCCTACCACTGCACGAGGTCCCATCCCAGAGACCTACAGAAGAGTTGCTGTTTCTGGACCATCCCAACTTATGCCCTCTCCCCGCACCCAACCCCAGCTCAGATCGTTCCCTATCAGACTATGGATCCTCTGCGAGGGATGTGCTCACAATCTTAGTAGTATCTTTCCTGTCTGCCAGTGGTCAGTGTCCCTTCTTCGGGGCCTCTTCTGGGTTCTCGGAGCCAGACAGGGATGGGAAAATATAGATCAATCCTTTCCGAGGCTGCAGTTGCTCCAGGTGTCAGCCTCAATTCCCGTTGCAGCCTGTAACTCTTTCCCCTCCTCTCACAGGGCCCTCTCCACCTGGAGTATACCCGTTAGCTATTGAGGGGCCTCCCTGACTCAGCACAGCTCCTTCCTTGCCTTGGTTTAGTGAGTGGTCTCTAAATCCCATCACATTGCCCTTCTTCTAATACCGGTGGAATTCAGCAAGAAATCCACTGATTCATTGGCCATAAGGTTTATATTAGGTGTGGTAGCTGTGTTTGAGTAAAGAGTCCAGTTGTAATTACCTGGGGTCAGGAAATACGGAACAGAACTATGTACATCAACAAAGAGGACACCAGCACCGTCATCTTTCTTAGCTCTAATTTTGTTTTTCATCAGTGGATCTCACAACACTACACCAAGGTGGGTATCATCTCAGTTTTACCGAGGTACAGCTAGATGCTCGGACTTGTCCAAGGACACCCAGAAAGTCAGTGGCAAAGCCAGGGGATAAAACTATGTCCTTGTTTTCTCTGCCACTTAAGACTCTGACAGAGCTTCACCAAAGCCATTTTAAAAAACCGCACAACTTATTAAATAGACTATTTCTGTTTTATTCCAGTAAGGTATCGGGTAGCATTACATTAATATAAATGAGCAGCTGTACTACTATTTCAAGGGTAGACTACTCTGAATTTCCAGGTGCCTGCAAAACATTATTCTTTCTCTATAAATAACTTTTACAGCACCATAAATATACAAGCCCTTTATAAACCACTGGCTCAGGCACGCTCCCTGTAATGTTCAATGAGCATTCAGGATGAAGGTCTGTCTGCAGATAAAACACAGTGTTGTTACTAAATGCCTGTCCGTTCAGCTCCGTCTGTGTCTGGTCCAGCTTCTGGAAACATCATGTTCATAGTCAGCATGCTCAGTGATTTAAGAAGAGGAAGTTATTCACTTTGTGCCGTAATGATGGTTCTTTGAGACAGGTGTCCCTATGGGTGCTCCTCTGTAGGTGTGTCTGCACCCCTAAACTGCTGATTGGAGAACTTCGCTAGCAGTCTGTCCCACCCATGCATACACCACTCCCCACCTGCCATAAGGCTAGTCAGCATGCCTGGGGAACCCTGCTCAGTTCCTTCTTTACCACAGAGTCAACTACTAAAACTCCGAAGTAGAGGGGAGTATGAGAATCATGGCACACCCACAGGGACACACATCTCAACGAACCATTACTAGTGCATAAGGTGAGTAAATTCCTTTGAGTAGAGTCGCTCTGTGCTCCACTAGAGGTGACTAGGAAGCCTGGTGAATGTAGCCATGAATCTCATCTCATGACAGTCGAAATTGAATGTGCCACCATTTCAGCTATGTTTAATGCGAACTGATGAGATATTTTAGCCACCAGCTGATCCTCATTAATTATGACCTTGAATTGGTCTTTATGGGAGTCCTGGAGCTGTTCAATAAAGGGACTGAGTTTTGTATAATTCTGATAGTTGTATTTTTCCAGGAAGGCCTGGTAACTTCCTGTACAGAACTGAGGGTGGCTGATGAATATGCTTTCCTGCCAGACACATGGGGTGGATTTAGATTGGTGCTGGCAGTCCCTAGAATTCACCCCATCCACAGTGATGGAACTGGAAAGTGGATGGAAAAATAGAAATTTTGTGTCTTTTTCCAGTATGTAATATTTTTTGTCTGCCCACTTGCATATTGGTGGGCGGATGCAGGGGTCTGCCATATGACCTTGGCAGGGTCCAGGAGTGCCTCGTCAACTCAGAGGGCCACTCCGGCAGAGGTGGAAGAGTGGAAAATGGCCACCAATTTGTGATGAGGCTCTGTCACTTCCTGCAGCTGTATTTGCATGACTTCCGCCACCCTTCGAATTAGATCACGGAATGATTTAAAATCATCAGCCACGGATAGTGGACGGAGCATCAGCGCCTCATTTGGTATGGTAAGGACAATGAGAAATGAGCTTGAGGAGTCTCTTCCTCCTCTGTCTGCTGCCCAGCTTCCTCCCCTGGCTGCTCAGGGGGTTCCAAAGCCTTCAAAGCTGTAGCTGAAGGAGAGGTGCCTTCTTGCTTGTTGGTATGCATTGCTAGGTACGTCACGCTAGGGCCTGCTTGCTTCCTCTGAGCCTGCCAGGGGTCCAAGTATGGCTGCCAGCGTAGGAGGCTGGTGGCTGGCACCATGGTTGGCCAAACCATGGAAGCTGAGGGACAGGTGGACGATACACTGGCTGCCCATAGTGAGATTGGATCCCATATGGTGGGTAAGAAAAGAGGTGAAAACTCAAGTCCTCTCACTCACTTTCTGACTCCGACGATGAGAAACGCTGTGTATGGGCCAGTCCAGTGCTCTGGGAGAAATTGATGCCAGGGCCCTGGTACTGTACGGGACAAGTCTGGTGTGTCAGACACAGAGATCCATCGTGCACTGGAAATCCGGTAATGCAGATAGCATCCGTACCCCTGGTGATTATCTGTACCGAGAGACTTGCACCAATGAGTCAGAGATGTGGACCTGGCCATACAATCCTTCAGACTCTGACACTGCTTGTACCTCTTTGCCCATGCCATTGGGTCTTTGGGCAGACTGACTTGCTGTGTCATTTCAGTCCCATGTGTGTCCTGGGTACCAACATTAGGTGGCTTTGGCGCTGTCGGGACCGATGATAACAAAGGAGCTGAGATCGTTTCCAGCTAGATCGGGGCTCACCATGAGGGTTCACAGAATTTTTCTTTGTGGCCTTACGTGAGCGGCTCATCTCTTTGGGTTCACTTGCCTTCGAAGTAGAAGACTGCAGTGAGAGTTCTCATTGGGACTCCAAGGGCTGAACAGCCGACTCCATGAGCCAGAGTGTGAGTCTTAACTCTCTGTCTTTCCTGGACCTTGTGTTTTAATTGGTGGCACCAACCACACTTTCATGGATTGTGCTTTTCTTCCAGACAGTGAATGCACTGCGAGTGCCCGTCATTCATTGGGAGAGATTCCTTGCATCTGAGGCACTTTTTGAAGCCTGGAGAGCCAGGCATACCTTTGTCCAGGAGGTATCCCTCCAACAGGATTTTCTTTCTTTCTTTCTTTCTTTCTTTCTTTCTTTCTTTCTTTCTTTGCGTGGCCACCAAAAATCAAACGTGGTAACAAAGGAAAAAAGCTCCAAGGGAAGCTAAAATTAACAATATCAGAGGCAGCTGACAATTCATGAATGGACAGCTCTGAGCTCGGTCTCTGGTTATGGGTGGTTGAGCAGGAGCTGAGGAAGGAATGACCGCACACACTGGGTAGCCTTGTGGCAGGGAGGGAGCACTACAGGTGCGGATGGCATGGGCTGCTATCAAAGTTGTCTTAGTGGTGCAGACACATCTACAGAGGCACCCTTAGGGATACTACTTGAAGAACTATATTAACATATAGTCAGATTCCAGAGGGGGAGCCGTGTTAGTCTATTGTAGAAAGACAACAGAG
>ML685822.1:1668833-1712431 GCA_007922175.1 Pelusios castaneus
AGCTCATGCGATAAATAAATCTGTTAGTCTTTAAAAGTGCCACAGGACTCTGTTGTCTATATTAACATAGTCAGCCTCATTCCAGTGTTACATCAGTTTATTTGCTTAGCCACTGTCATTTTAAGAATACAGAACTATCCTTGGTGGTCCTACCGCAAAGAGCCTATAGCGTAATTCAGACAAAAACTACTCAGACAATTCAGACAACAGCAAGTTGTAAAAGAGACAAAAACTAACAGTAAAACAATTTTTAAGGCCACCAGAAGCAAGAAGCCTGCCAAACAGGCCATGGGACCACTGGACAACAAAGTGTTCTGGAAGCACTCAAGGAAGACCATTGCAGAGAAGCTAAATTAGTTCTTTGCATTGGTGTTCACTGCAGAGCAGATGGGAGTGGGAATCCCACACTATGACTATTCCTTTTGGGTGATACACATGAAGTACTGTTCCTCACTGATATGTCAATAGAAGAGATTTTAGAACAAATCGAGAAATTAAAAAGTAATACGTCATTAGGTTGGATATTAGGGAAAACTTTTTCACTAAGAGGGAGGTGAAGCACTAGAATGGGTGACTAGGGAAGTGGCGGAATCTCCATCCTTAGAGATTTTTAAAGCTCGGCTTAACAAATCTCTGGATGGGATGGTTTGGTTGGGGTTGGCCCTGCTTTAAGCAGGGAGTTAGACTAGATACCTCCTGAGGTCCCTTCCAATCCTCGTCTTCTAGGATTTTATGACCAAGATCAGATGATATTCACCCAAGACTTCTGAAGGAACTCAAGGATGAAATTGCAGAATTACTAACTGTGGTATGTAACCTATTGCTTAAATCAGACTCTGTAGACAATGACTGGAAGATAGCTAATGTAATGCCTATCTTAAAAAAGAGTTCCAGATGCAATTACAGGCTAGTACGCCCAGGTAAGATTTGAAAGAAGTCAATTGACTGAAGTCAGGAAAGAATTATCAAAAATCAAGACTCTGTTATAGTTTGTTAAGGGAGAGTCAACATGACTTTTGTGAAACTCATCAGTTTATTAGAATTTTTTGATGGTGTCAACAACCATGTGGATAAGGGTGATCCAGTCAGTACAATGTACTTGGACTTTCAGAAAGTCTTTGACAAGGTCACTCACCAAAAGCTCTGAAGGAAACTGAGCAGTCATGGGATAACAGGGAAGTCGTCTCATGAATCAGTATGCGGTTAAAAGGTAGGAAACAAAGGGTAGGAATAAAAGGTCAGTTTTCACACTGGAGAGAGGTAAACAGTGGGGTTCTCCAAGGATCCATATTGAGACCTATTGAGGGAGTGAACAGTAGAGTGGCGAAGTTTGCATATGATACAAAAAATTAATTCCGAAGCTGACTGTGAAGAGTTACAAAGGGATCTCACATAGCTAGTGACTGGACAACAAAATGGCAAATGAAATTCACTGTTGACAACTGTAAAGTAATGAACATTGGAAAATCGAATCCCAATGACAACCTATATAATGCTGGATGTTAGTTACATGTTATCACTCAAGAAAAAGATCGTGGGGTAATAGTAGACAGTTCTCTGAAAACTTCAGCTCAATATGTAGCAGTGGTCAAAAAGACTAGCAGAATGGTATGAAGTATTAGAAAAGAAAATATCTTAATGCCACTGTATTAAATCCACGGGAAGCCCACACCTTGAATACTATGTCCAGTTCTGTTTTCCCCACCCCAAAAAGTGCTGGAAAAGGTTCAGAAAAGGGCAACAAAGATGGTCAAGGTCAAGGAATGGCTTCCATACGAGGAGAGACTAAAAAGATTAGGGTTGTTTGGCTTAGAAAAGAGACTTTTAAGATAGAGGTCTATAAAATTATGAATGGTATGGAGGGAAAGTGGTAGCTATCTTTTCCCACGAATCAAAAACCAAGGCCACGGAATGAAATTACCAGGCAGCTGATTTAAAACAAACAGAAGGAAGTACTTTTTCATGCCACACACAATTAACCTGTGGAACTCATCGCCATGGGATACTGTGATGGCCAAAAGTGTAACTATGTTCAGAAAAGAACTAGATAAGGTCCTGGACGATAGCTCCATCAATGGCTATGAGTTAGTATGGTCAGGGATGTAACCCCATCTTCAGGGTGACCTTAAAGCTCTTATGGCCAAAATCTGGGAATGCACTAGATCTCTCCAAAATTGCCAAGTTCGGTACACTTCCCCTGAATCTCTGGTACTGACTACTGTCAGAGACAGGATACTGGGCTAGCTGGATCATTGGTCTGACACTGTATGGCAGTTCATAAGTTCTTAGGACAATAAATTACGCCTGAGAAAGGAACATCAATAAGGCAATCAATATAGGATGACTTCCCAGGGAAAAGGCATATAAAGATGGATTTGAGGAAGGAGGGAGGGGTGTTTGGTAGACAAGTAGGACTTGCTCACAGAGGATACTTGTTCTGAACCCAGAGCAGTTCGTAGTTGGCATGAGGCTTTATTTTCTTTCTATCTAAAGTTACTGTGGATGTTTCCATTGTCCACACAAATGTCTAACCCAGTTCTGAACCCTACTAAGCGCTTGTCCTCAATGATATATTATGGTAATGAGTTCCACAGGTTGATAATGTGTTACTTACACAAATGCCCTGCCATCACTCATAAATTTGCTGCCTTTCAGCTTTGTTGACTGTTCCCTTGACCGTGTGTCATGAAAAATGCAGAGGTGCGTGACTCATCTTCTCTGTACCAATCATATTGGTTTCAGTTCCACATGGAAAACCACAGGCAACTCTTTTATCCAAAGCCTGGCACCTGATTCTGCTCTCACCCTGGTGTAAATCAGGAGTCACACCACTGAATAATGGCGTTACATTGATGTCCAACCTTTGAGGGGATCCGTCTTCAGTGCAGAGTTAAGCTGGACTCTGAAATGGTTTTCAACCCTACCTCTCTTCCCATCCAGGCACAAACCTCTCACCTCAATTCAGTGGTGTTTCAAGCTGGGCTAGCTGGTATAGCTGTGGGTAGTGGGGTGAGAGTCTGGGTGCCATGTTCTCTCAGGCTATAACCATCCACTTTGCAGTGAAGAGAAATCACTCACAGGCTGGTAACCCTGCAATGCCGTTCCACAATTCCCCCCATGCGCCGAGAAGGACAGACAAATTCTCCCACAATTCACTGGGAGAGAATCATGGAGTAACTCAGCTTATTGCACCACAAAGCACCATGGGCCGTACCCTCGAAGTCCTAGAGACACACACAGGAGTTCACCCCAGTCAGGTTCCGCATGGCAGACAAGGCTTTGTGGTGTGGTGGCTCACACCTGGGTGAGGCTAATCTGGGTGCCAAACCTGGAGTTAACTCTGCAGCGAAGACGTAGCCTGAGTGAAAGCACAATGAGGCATCAGCCTCCAAAGCAGCAGAGACAGGAAAACATACTGAAAAGAGCCAGGATAGCAAATAAGACACTGGTCCGCATTCCAACCTCTCCCTAGTTCTGCATGATTTATTTGTATCATGGCTGCACCTGGAGATCCCAACCACAGTGAGGGCCACTCCGCTATTAGCTGTACGTACACCTAGTCAAAGAGTCCCTGCTCTAAGACCCCTGTCTAAACTGGCTTCAATGCAATTATCCCGGATTTATACGAGTCAATCTCCCTCAGGGTCTCCATACCTGTGTCTCTGCCTTGCATAGTGAGTTCAGTGAAGAAAGTCTCCTTGTGGCAAGTGAGATAAAAAGCAGTGGGGTGGGATCCAGGAGACCTTGAGCATGATTCTTAAATGTCAGCAACACCCGTCATTCACTGAGCCAAGCATGTGACTCAAGAGACATGATCATCATCTTCAGAGCGCCGGGCAGATGAGCTGATGTGAGTGGGAAGAATGACACAGAACCTTCACTTCCTTTACTCGGCGTCAGATCCATGGGCGGATGGAGGAATTTGCCACGGCTGAGCTTCAAAGAGTGGTGATGCTAGAATGGAGAGGGAAAAAAATCCTGAAAATAGCAACAGCTGCAGATTGGATGTGGATGTGTAAAGGAATGTGTAAATTATGTTTAAAGTGCAGAATCAGCACCTTCTTTTGTAGGGTCTGGTCCCCAATCCTACGCCTGCACTTCCAGTGTCATGGGAATATGGCAAACTACATTCTCATCAGGACCACTGAGTCTAATGTTGGTAAGGACTGCATGAGCTGGCCCTAGGCTGGCGTGGCAGAAACTGCTCTTCATTAGGTCATTCGACGGCTTTATCAACTGTTCTAAACCTCTCCCCAGGATGGACGGCAACAGCAGTGTTTCCTCCAGCCCATCATTTCAATCCCCAGCGGAATCTACCCAGGGCCACATCCGAAAGCACACCAAGATTAATGGGCTCTGCTCCAAGCCCCTAGACACCCATGTAATAAGGCGTCCAAAGATCTGTATTGACACTGGAGAGAAATTCCTGCTGTACAGGTCAAGATCCAGTAGTTAACTCACATGAAGGTCTTGCCAGCACTTAGGCCACGTCTACATGACCAACTTTGCAGGCATAGCTGTCGATTAGGAGTGAGAAAAAAACCACACGCCCTCCCCGCCATGGGTGTGCTGGGATGGACACGAACACTGAAGCAGACACCCTCTCAAACTGGCAAAAGAGTCCATTTCCCGGTAAAGCTTATATCTTCCTGGAGTCGTGTTAGTAATGCCGGTAAAAGAACTCCTCTGGCTGGCATTAGCTGAGTCCCCACTAAGAGGCTTTGCTGAGACAGCTGTCCTGGCCTGGCTGTCTCAGCAAACCCTTCTGCAGCCCAGACTGGCTCTTGGGCTATGTCTACACTGGTTCAAATAAGTCGACTTCGCATGTCTACACTGGAAATTCAGGTCGACTTAAAGTCAACCTTGCCAAATCAAGTTAGAGCATCCACACTGGACGACTAAGTCGACTTGTAGGGGCTAGGTGGACCTGGGAGTGGTGCATGGTAGGGAAGGGGGGCACCCGAGAGGTGCCAGGGAGCTCAGCATCTTCCCCATTGTACCAGGGTACATAGGGGCTGAGCAGGACAGGGAGAGGGGCAGGGTATAGGAGCGGGGTGGGCAGGGCTGTGTCCTGCCCTGTGGGTGGGCACGCCAGGCTCTGGCTGTGCCAGGCACTCTAGGAGGGAGGTCAGTGGGGGGAGCCCTGGGGACCCTTAAAGTTGACTTAGGGCTAAGCCACATCTACACTGGCTTAAGTCGACTTAATAAAGTCGACTTAAGCAGTAAGTCGACCTAAAATTTCCTTAAGTCAGCTTAAGCAGCAGCTTAGGTCGACTTAAGGAAACTGTAGTGTAGACGCAGAGTAAATTAAGTCGACTTAAGCCTGCTTAAGTCGACTTAATTTACAAGTGTAGATGCACCCTTACGTACTGTGATGGTCACGGGAGACAGATGCAATTTTAGGGCTGGACAATTACAGTCAGGATGGTTCAAATACTCCGAAATGACCGCTGCTTGCGTGGCCTGAAGGGCTATATGGACAATGGCTCCCAACACCAAGCTCAGAGAGCTGTGGTCTCAGACAGCTGAGGTAAGACAGCTTACTAACATGGCGAACTTCTGCTTGTTCTTGCAAAGGCCTTCTTCCCTCTTTCACTCAGCCGTGGTACTGGTGCTCCAACGGGGGCTGGTCGGATCCCAGCATTCCACTGGGCGCTCTGCACCAGGATCTTAGCTGTTGCTTTCGTAACAGGGTACCCTGTTGACTGGTGAGTAGCCCAACTTGGGCGAACCGATCCTTTGGGGCCAGAGCCAAGGTCTGCAGATAGGGACATCTGTGAAGAGAAGAAAAGGATTATCATGGTCTCCTAGTGAAATAGACTGATTGTTATGGAATAAACCAGGATTAATTTAGTTGGTTAAAGGATGGCTCCAGCTATTCATAGTTTAGCCTATGCAGCGGGCAGCAGTGTGTATTGGCACTAATAGTATTTCGCATTTCAAGAGCCTCTTCCAGCCCAGCATCACAAGGCGCTTCACAGATGAATTCAATCTCACGGCACCCTGTGTGATACGCGTGGTATATACTGATCTTTTCAACCAAGAGCGAAGAGCAACCATCTCTTGGGTGCCCTAACAGAGCACAGCCACTCTACACAACAGCTTAGGACAGGATGTGAAGCGAAGAGGGTGGAATTGAATCTGCAGGATGGAATTTAATGACACACTTGAGAACACGCACAGGAATAAAAAATTCGCTGCTTTTGGAGGGGCACGTTCTGTTCCCCCAATGATAGCAGGGCCAGAGGAACCCAGTCTCCTCTTGCAGCATCTGGGCTGTGGGACCAGGTGCTCCCCTAATGGTCCCAGGGCCAGAGGAGTTCTGTATCCTGGCCAATTATTGGGGGGATATGTCCCTGCTTGCCCCTCACCCCTTGTGCATGTCCCCACATACACTCATTATCCCTAGTGTGGAATTTACCTCCACTAGACATCGGCCAAGATAACACGGGTAGAGCGCCTAGTCTTACCAAAAGAGCCATTTAATCACCCCCAGTAGCCAGAACTTCTGGTTTGTCTCATCCAGGAGAAGGCCGATGTCGCCTTCTAAGGGCCGACTGAGCTGAACTTTGCTTAGCTTGTGAGGTGCCCAACTGCAAAGGCAGATGAGGCGTAGAATTTACATGCAATGATCAATTTGCATCTTTTCATTTTGGCTAGTCAGTGTCTGCAATTAATTAGAAGTAGACAGACATGCTCCCACCATTTCAGTGATGTTCAGCCTTTTAAAGAAACCCCCAGATGTTTAAAAAGCAGTGCGAGAAGCTGCATGCTAGCTATCTAGCCCTTGTGAAACAGAGTCAAACCATTCGCTTAGCCCTTGCTTAGATACTGAAAAGCCATTAGTATAATCAAACATTTGCTTAGAAATGCGTTATGAAGTGTGATGGCAGATGATGGTATACACAGATTACTGTGAAGGATTAGGGCAGGTCTACACATACGGTGGCAAATTCACCACCGTCAGATCAAACTTCCTGATTGACTGAGTGGGTGTGTGAAGACCTGCTCAGTCCACAGGGAAGTCGATCCCTGAAGACCACCCCTTTAAGGAGAGTGACGCTGAGTCAATGGGAGGCCATTTCCCATTGACTCACTGCAATAAAGACACCATGTAGATCAAGGCCTAAACATTGTACAGAAAAATTAACACTGTTTTGCATTTTCTCTTGGTCACCTGATACGATGGGAGTGAGTGTGGTATAATGCTTAATGCTTAATCCTCAAATTCAAAATAAACTCTCCAGGGTTTGCCAAAAATCAACCCAAAGAGAAGCCAGGAAGTATGCAACAGCTTAAGATGTCCTTGTGGGTGACTGCACATGACAATGTAAACAAAGACACAGCACGATGTGGCACGTACAGTAGGTTTTTCTTCCAATAAAGAAGGAAAAACTCAAAGGCAGGTCGGCATTGGCTGACTGTACCTTGGTTCCGCCCGCCTCTGCTCTTGGTGATTCAGCTGCAGACTGCTTGAGGAAAGGAAGGCAAGGTGTGTTAAATCACAAACCAGGCTGTGCTTTTTCAAGCCAAGTGAGATGTACAAACAAAGGAGTTAGACTCTGCAAGCGTTACACAGGATAATTTTTGCTTCCCTGAAGTTCAATGGTACTACCTGGGCAAATAACTAATACTTAAAATATGGGTTGCAGAACTCAGACTATAGAAATAAGTTGGCTAGAACTGAAATTTGTCACCGCTTGAGGTCTCTGCAGTCGCAAAAGATGGACATGGCCCTAACACATGATCCTTCCTGAAGATGCAAGTTCCCTGCCAATATGCATAGAGGAAATTCATTCCTGACTCCAAATACTATAATTTTATCACTGTAGAATACAGACATGGTTGTAATAGTTTCTCTCCACCTGGGGAAGTGAAGAAACAGATTGACAGAGCCAGACGGATACCCAGAAGTCAACTGCTACAAGACAGGCCCAACAAGGAAACAACAGAACGCCACTGGTCACCACCTACAGCCCCCAAGTCAAACCTCTCCAGCACATCATCAAAGATCTACAGCCTATCCTGGAAGATGATTCCTCACTCTCTCATGCTGCGAGACGTAGGTCAGTCCTAACTTACAGACAGCCCCCCCCAACCGTAAGTAAATATCCACCAGCAACTACATCCCATACAACAGAAACACTAAGGCAGGCACCCATCCCTGCAACAAACCCTGCTGCCAATTCTACCTACGTGTCTACTGCAGTGACACCATCATAGGACCTAACCAACTCAGCCACTCCCTCAGGTGTTCATTCACCTGCACATCCACCAATGTGATATATGCCAACAATGCCCCTCTGCTATGTACATAGGTTAAACTGGACTGTCTCTGCAGAAAAGAATAAATTGACACAAATTAGACATCAAGAGTGTTAACATTAAAAACCCAGCAGGGGAGCACTTCCACCTCCCAGGACGTTCTGTAAGAAACATGACAGTTACAGTACTTCACCAAAAAAACTTCAAAATCAAACTTCAGTGTGAAACTGCAGAGCTGGTATTCATATGCAAATTTGACACCATCAGATTAAGTTATTATTCTTCAAAACCAACATCCACACTCTTTGAATCAAAACAACTTGCTTGGTTTGCTGAGATAGACTAACAGACTACCCCTCCGAAACTGTTTGAATTGACCTTGTGACTCACCCTTCTCTGCATGGACATACACACCTAACACACTGCAGTTTCATGCATTTGATGAAGTAGGATTATACCCGTCGAAGCTCATGTGTTAAATAAACGTGTTAGTCTTTACAGGGCTCCATGTTTGTTTTGCTGAAACAGACTAACACAGCTCCCCCTCTGGAACTTGTCTGCATCTGACCAACTGGGTTGCAGCCCACAAAGCTTGTGCCCGAAGAAATCTGTTGGTCTTTAAGGTGCCCCAGGACTCTGGTTGTTTCTCCAAAAGTTGTTATTCAGCAAAACCAGCAATAGGTTAGTAATTCAAGAACATTTGTGGGAGTGGAGCAACCCCTCACAGAGAACAGAAACTAAAGTGTGAAAGGAAAAGAAAATCCAGCCCTGACTGCTAAGACTGTAATATTTCTCACAGCTGTCATGAGTGTCAAATGCGGTGATCTTCATATTGCTAATAAAATGTCTATGATTCTGACATTTGGGCTTTTTTGGCATGAGTGATAATTCTGCTGAACAGCTGCAGAAACAAGATGTGGAGTCTTAGGAGATGAGCCCCTAGATGTGTGAAGGAGCCTGTCATTTGGGTGTAGTAACAGCACCGCGGGTACCAAACGGTCTGTATGGGTGGACTCACAATGGAAGGGCATAGCTCTGTATCAAAAAGGCCTGGAAGGATGCCCTAGTTAATGACTCGGGCATAATGGAATGAAGCTCAGAAGCCCAGCTTTCAATATGTGGGTTTGGGCCAGTCACTCCATCTATTCTGTGCCTCAGCTCTGCATCTGTAAAATGGGGACAAAGCTTCCCAAGGAGATGAGGTCTATATAAGTACCCAGATAGGATGGGGGCAATCTCTAGGGCCCTGCCTATACAGCACTTAACAGGTGCTTAATTTTAATCATGTGAGTTAGTCCTATTCATTTCAGTGAGACTACTCACATGCTTAAAATTAAGCACATACATAAGCACTTTGCTGGATCAGGGTCTAAAAAGAGAGAGGTGATGGGAGAGCACCCTCAAACATAAAAGGGCTTGACTCCTCTCTGAACTACCCCAGTTTTCCATAGATATTACTTCACTGACTTCCATGGAGTTACACTGACACAAAATTGAAGTCGAAAGTAATGACTCAGGCCCAAGATTATGGACTAAAAATGTATTGAAGAGGTCATAATGTTCCCCAACAAAAATTATGAACCAATTCTAGATATTCTGGCATCTCCCACTGGAGACAATGGGTGTTGCATGTGGACAAGTGAGGGAGGAGTTTGGCCCTTATGTCCAAAGCCTGCGGCTTCAAAACTAATTTTACTTGTTGCCAAATAAGTCTTGAGCTTTTCTTATTTGTTGCCATACTTTCCAGGATTAAGGGTACTGTAACCATTCACCATGATCTCCCCCAGAATTTTGCTCTAGGAAACATGACTGCTGTACTGAAAAGAAACCAAGGGACCAAACTCAGACCAGGACCACTGATTTTAACGCAGTCTGGATGTGGCCTAAAATTATTTCTTTCCTTTTGGTATTCAATGTCCATTTTTTACTCTGGTGAATCTGGAACACCCATTCCTTTTCTCTTATATAATAACCTTTTCCACACCTTCACTGTTTAGTATTATATACTTTAGTTTCATCCACTTCCAGTGAATTCATCTTATGCATCTTCATTATAATTTTCTTTTATCTTTTTGTGCCTGGGGCATTTATTCTTTCGACATGCTTCCTTCTTTTCGAAAGGATTTATTTGAAAGGTCTGAGATAGAAGCATCTCGCTTGGGGCTTGGCTGACATGAGAATCCTTTAACAGACAGATTTAAACAAGAATTCCCAACCTTATCGATACAATAAATAGAGATTATTTTCTGATATTTCCTAATTAGTTATATATAAATAATCTTGTCTCTTTCATCAGCCTAAGGAAAATAAAGCATTAGCATCACAGGACCATAGTAAGCGACGAATAGCAGGATTATAGACTGGGATAATGTGAAAGAGGAAGAGTGGCTCGGTTATTGAAATCGGAGAAAGTCCAGGACTCAAGAGCAGCAAAGTTACTCCTGGGGGAATCCTATGCCATTGTGAAAATGCAGAATTCATGTTCCGTGCAGGTTTCTGCTTTACCCACCCCGAGAATAACTGATTCTGATGGGGAGGAAAAAGGCAGCTGTGAGGGGTCATGCTGCAATTATACCTTTTGCCCATCAGGGGCTTATGTGGTGCCACAGGAAAAGGCAGCTGGCTCAGGGGCCAGAGCAGCCAGGCTCTGAGAGAGAAAGCAGAAGGTGCCTTCCTCATAACACCCTGCCCAGGAGGCCAGGTGAAGTGGCATGGGAAATGAGGGGACAGACGGAGCAGGGCACATGGGGCTACTGGGGAGTCACAAACTGGAGTTCAGAAGATCTAGTGGTGTAGGGACAGACTGGGGAGGGAGGATAGGTGCTAGGAGGCTGACAACATTAAGCCAGGGGTTGAATGGGAGTGGGGGTGCACAGCTACAGGGGGATAGGGCATTGGAGGTGGCTGAGTGGGGGTGCAGAGACACAGGGGGATAGGATCCAAAGGGGGAGCCATGTTAGTCTAGTTCAGCAAAACAAATAAGGAGACTTGGGGCACTTTTAAGACTAACAAATGTATTCATCAATGAGCTCATGCGATAAATTGGTTAGTCTTTAAAAGTGCCACAAGACTCCTTGGCTATGTCTACACTGGCAAATCAGTTCGAATTAAGGAGGCTTAATTCAAACTAACTAAAGCCATGGCTACATGAGGCTTTCATTAGTTCGAATTAAGGGCTTCCTTAATTCAAACTAATAACTAGGGTATTCGAACTAAGGGGTTAATTCAAACTAACTAGTTCGAATTAACCAATGTGGCCATGTTAATTCAAACTAATTTCTTAGTTCGAATTAACCGGCCATTGAAATGAATGGGGATCGCTAATTCGAACTAAGCGGTGCTTGCTTAGTTCAAACTAACATTCCAGTGTGGCCATGCTAGTTTGAATTAAGCTTATTCGAACTAACTAAAATGAGTTTGAATTAAATTCCAAAGGGGTAGCCGTAAGAACATAAGAACATAAGAACATAAGAAAGGCCGTACTGGGTCAGACCAGAGGTCCATCTAGCCCAGTATCTGTCTACCGACAGTGGCCAGTGCCCAGGTGCCCCAGAGGGAGTGAACCTAACAGGCAATGATCAAGTGATCACTCTCCTGCCATCCGTCTCCATCCTCTGATAAACAGAGGCTAGGGACACCATTCTTAACCCCTTTCTGGCTAATAGCCATTTATGGACTTAGCCACCATGAACTTATCCAGTTCCCTTTTAAATATTGTTATAGTCCCAGCCTTCACAACCTCCTCAGGTAAGGAGTTCCACAAGTTGACTGTGCGTTGTGTGAAGAAGAACTTCCTTTTATTTGTTTTGAACCTGCTACCTATCAGTTTCATTTGGTGACCCCTGGTTCTTGTATTATGGGAGTATTTAAACAACTTTTCCTTGTCCACTTTTTCCACATCAGTCATAATTTTATATATTTCTATCATGTCCCCCCTCAGTCTCCTCTTTTCCAAGCTGAAGAGGCCCAGCCTTTTCAATCGTTCCTCATACGAGGCACTCTCCAAACCCCTAATCATTTTAGTTGCCCTTTTCTGAACCTTTTCTAGTGCTAGAATATCTTTTTTGAGATGAGGAGACCACATCTGTACACAGTATTCGAGATGTGGGCGTACCATGGATTTATATAAGGGCAATAATGTTGCCGGCAATAAGGGCCGTGTTAGTCTATTGTAGAAAGACGACAGAGGAGGCAGCTATGTCTGGCAGGGTGAGGACGCAAGGACACATGGAGGCAGGGGTGGATTTGCCTGACTGAATGGTAGAGACTAAGGGATAGATAGGGTCTGCATGGCAGAGACACCCCAATTCCCTAGCAATCCCTCCATCCCCGCACCCAAAAACCTGCTCCATACTTCTCCCACTCACACCCAACAACCCTCCAGGTTCACTCCCAGGCTCCTTCCCAGCAATTACTTCCCTCTCCCTCACCTTCTTCATTACCCTGACTCCCAAAAGCCTTTGCACTGCTTCTGAGGGGCGTGGAAAATACGTGTCTGTATTGTAGTTTAATAAATTATTACTCAATGTTCTCTATTAATATGCCTACTAAGGAATACTTTTGTCAAAAAAACCCATTTCCTGAATCTTATTTGTTGTCTGTACTGTTACATACACACTTGCTGATGACAGGCATTTTGAAATAAATTACCAAAACCATTGAAATTGGGATGATTATGTTGTGTTATTTTGACACATAAAATATGAAGAATTTTAAAACATTGTGAGCAGAATTTTACGTCTTTTGGTGCAGAATTCCCCCAGGTATAAAGGAGAGTTTTTATGTAAAGGTCTCAGAAAGTCTCATATGATCTACGAGGGGTACTCTGAGCTGTTAGCACGAGAGAAAAGCCAACGCCTTTCAGAGAATTAGAACAAAAAACAGGGAACCTTATTCTAAGTTCTCTTTACACTGATGTAACTCCATTGACTGTGCTAGAGTTATTTCTGATTTAAGCTGGTGTAAATCCCCATCTGCTCCTTGACTTTTGTAATGTATTTGCATATTAATAATGCTTGCAAGGCCTGATTCAGCACTGATGTCAGAGGTCTAGTGCAAGCTATGTACTGTGCTACTCTGCGGCTGCATCAATGAGAGCCACTCACTGGTCACTGCAGCCTTTACCGGGGGGGAGACGTGGTGGGGAGAGTGTGGATTTATTGAATCTGGCTGGAGAGCACTTCAGGGATTGATTGAGTGGGTCTCCACAGCCCCCTCAATCGATCCTGCTGTATCGATCCGTTGAACCCCTGCAGTGTAGACATACCCAGAGTTACACTATAGTAATGCTGGACTGTACAGGCCTCTAGTCTAGAGGGTGCTTTTCATTTTCAAAGAGTTTTTAAAATCAAGATCATATTTAATAGCAATAGTTGGCATTTCTCTAGCATCTTCAGGAGCTGCTGTCCAAACCCTAACCGAATAAAGCTCATGTCCTCCAGTGACACAGTGAAATATTATTCCCATTTTACAGATTGGGAAACTGAAACAGAGTGACTCAGAATGAAACTAACCCTGTGCACGGTGGCTGGGGCAGACTCTCAACACAGCCATACTTTTTTACAGTTGCACACATGAAGAAGGAAGGCTGGTCCTGTAGTTAAGCAGGTAGTCCAGCAATTCAGGCACCCTGGATTCAGGACTTGGTTCTGCCACTAACTTCCTGTGTGATCTTAAGCAAATCCCTTTATCTGCCTGTCCCTCAGTTACCCCTTCTGAGAAATTTTTTTGGGTGGATCAACTCAATGTTTGTGAGGCAGGCAGGTGCAACAGTGAGGGCAGTTGTAGAAAGTATTTAGGAATTTTGCATCTGCTGGGCTCGGCCCTGTAGGGTTTTGTACCAGCTCCATGCAGCCCAGATCAGAGGAGGGATCTGGGAACAGACCCAGAGTGGGAAGGGAGTCAGTAGATGGCCAGAGGATCCCTAGTGGCCACAGATCCCTGGTAAGGGCTGTGGCAAATCAAATCCTGTTCCAGTCCACAGTGAACTCACCATTTCACTGATATTTTAATGGCTCCAAAATAAAACAAAGATAAAATCCATCTCATCTCTTTGGATTCGGTCCTGCTCTCAGAAGACCCTAACTAAAGAGGATCACCCATCAGTAGCAAAACTCACAAGGCCCAGATTCTCAGAGCTGCTCTGAAACTCCTGAGGCTGCATTATAAAGCCCTGAAAAAAGAGATTTGTACAAAGGCTGACAAACCTTAACTATAGCAACTGTATGGGGCACCACTACAATAGGGGACATTTCTGAAAATAACCTCCACAAGAATAATAAATGTCTGTCACCCTTAGTGATCTTACTCTAAAGCTCCTTTGTACATTGGCTCATGTGCGTTCTTTGCATCTCATTACTTGGGAAACATTCTTCTGGGGGGAAAAAAAAGTGTTCACAAGAATCTGCTTATTCCAGCAGTTATTTGTTGCCCATATTTACAGGCGCTTATCCATGCAATGCTTTTTGGAAACCTGACTTCCTTGTACGGCTTCCACCTGAGGCTGTCCTATTTTATCAGCTGTGAGCACAACGAATCCGCAGTACTAACAGCTGGTGGTGCATAGAGCTGCTCGCTCTCACATGATGCAAACACACAAATTAGACACTGACACCAGATAGCATAAATGGAAAGTTGCCAGCGCAAGACAGTACTTCAGGAAAAGACACCAGAATCTTGAGAAAACTGACCTGGGATTTGCATAGCACAGAAATGACATGTCTGGAAATGGAGTAAGAACGGACTGAAGAGCAGATAAAAAAGATCAATCAATGTCTGCACACTGAGAATTACCACTGAAGTG
Organism: Pelusios castaneus; assembly: GCA_007922175.1. NCBI lineage: Eukaryota > Metazoa > Chordata > Testudines > Pelomedusidae > Pelusios > Pelusios castaneus. The sequence continues at coordinate 1,683,901 of ML685822.1, forward strand.
AGTCAGGCCTAGATTCTCAAAGGGTACGTCTACACTGGAGGCTCGGTTAAGTGGACTTTATCAAGGTGACTTTAAGTCGACTTAAAGTCGACCTTGTTAAGTCGACAGAGAGTCCACAGCCCTGCGTCCACACTGGCAGGTGCTAGATCAACGGAGGAGTGGACAGGAACTTTGCGAGGGGGCCTGGAGGCCAATTAGGTCAATTTAAGGGTTATCCCCCCGTCTACATTGGCTTAAGTCGACTTAATAAGGTCGACTTACGACTTCGGTCAACCTTAAGAGGTGGTGCTATTAAGTCGACTTAAGGAAGCACTTAAGTCAACTTAATAAGCGCCCAAATGTGGAAGCGGCGGCCTGTAGGTCGACTTAACCTTCCTTAAGTCAACCGAAGGCTCCAGTGTGGATGTACCCAAAGGGCTTTAGGCACCACTGATTTCACATGGAGTTAGGTGCCTAAATACCTTTGAGGAGCTGGGCCTCAGAGTTTTGCCACAGATATGTGATCAACTCTAGCTATGTTCTTCTGAGAGCAGGCCTGGATCCAAAGACTGAAACCTGAGCAAAGAGCTGCAGCTGAACTCCTGAAGCACACTATTTTAAACTGGTTTAATTTAAACACGCCCAGCGTGGTATATTTGAGAACAATGCTTTATACTCTCCTAGCACTCTTCATTCCAGAGCCTCAAAGCACTTTGCCAACATTAATTCTTTCTTAGTATTTATGAAGGCTCAGCACTATGGAAGGATTAAGTTTCCCAGGGCCTCTGTGAGATAAGCATATTAATCCCCTTTTTACAACTGGGGAAGCTGAGTCACAGGGAAGTGAACTGCCTGAGGGGACACAGCTAGCCGGTGACAGAGATGAGAACAAATAGTCATAGCCCCATTCTCCTCCCACATACACCATGTGAATCAGGAGTCAGCAGAGTCTCCACACCACACCTTGCACCAGCTCCTCAACAAAGGGAGTGAATCTAGACTCAGTGGCTATGTCTACACTAGAAAAAGTTAAGTTGACTTTGTTAAGTCAACTTAATATGGTCAACTTTAAGTCGACTTAAAGTCAACTTTATTAAATCAACTTAAAGTGGCGCCTTTTAGGTCAACTTTATTAAGTTGACTTAACATTGGACATAGGCGTCCACACTGGCATTAAGTCGACTTAATAAAATTGACTTAAGGGCTACTCCCCGTCCACACCGTCCTTAAGTCGACTTAAGAAGTCCACTTAAAGCTTAAGTCGACCTAAGGAGCGGTAGTTATTAAGTTGACTTAAGGAATTTCTTAAGCTGACTTAATGAAAGCCCAGTGTGGACATGGAGTAATTTAGGTCGACTTAAGGGTCCTTAAGTTGACCTAAATTGCTAGTGTAGACATACCCAGTGAGACCAACAGACTTGGAACTCTCCATTCACCTGTGGAAATGCTTGCTCACTTCTCTGGGGGCTGTCCACCAGATAAGTTGGTGAAAGGCCTGCAGAGAATGGGGGAGCATCCTCCCCAGGGGAATTGCTAAACTAGACCGCCACTAAATGGTGCGACCCTTGTCCCAGCCTTGATGCTGCTTGCAGAACACAGAGCCTTACCCTGAAGGAGCCCTGGGTGCTGCCGACGCAACGTCCCCCATTTGATCACACAGAGGACAGAAATGGGGAGTTCCAGAGTGAGCAGCATGAGTCTCTACAGTTCAGGCTAAAGAGCCATGCAGGGGGAAACCCAAAGATGCTGTGTGAGTCACCCCTTCAGAGGCGCACTGGCCCCCTGCCGCCTTTGGAGCACCAGAAGCAAAGTTCCATAGAAGGTGGGGGACAGGGAGGAGTGGGGGGGACCGGAACCCAGACTGTAGCCCCACCCCATCCCACCCAGCCTCATCCCCCAAGGTCCCAGTCTTGCTTGACCCGCCTCTTTCCCCAAGGCTTCCCACTGCCCACTGCTCGCTCCTCTTCGCCTCCTTCCTCAAGACCACCCACCACCTACTCCTCTCTCCCCCCTCCGTCGCTTGCCTATGGCAGGAAAAAGTGATGGGGTCATGGTGCCCCCCGTTCCAGGATGGGGATGGAAACAAGTGAGCAGTGAACGGAAGGATCTTTGAGGACCAGGAGGAGAGGAGCAAGGGGCAGCTGGGGGTGGGGGGAGGGACGACCTTGGGAGAGGAGGGAGTGGTGAGTGGGGGAGCTTCAAGGAAGGAGGTGGAAAGAAGTAGGTGGAAGTGGCTCCACGAAGGGGAGGGGCAGAGCAAGGGTGAAGGCTCAGGGTAAGAGGCTAAGCAGGGGCAGGGCCACAGTCCAGGCATCAATGGCCCCTTCCACTTGTAGAGAGCTTCCACCAGTCACGTGTGAGCCTCCCCAAATGGAAGATTCATGTGCTGCCTATGCCAATGTAGTTGTGTGGGGGCAGGAATCGATCTTCTCTGCTGTAATCATTTCGGAGCTAGGACAGTCAGTTAGTACATGTTTGTACAGTGCCTAGCACAATGGGGTCCTGCGCTAGTCAAGGTCTATAGACGTCACTGCAATACAAACAATAATTAATCGTCATAAATCTGGCTCCGCATCAGCAAGTTTTCTCTTTAAGTGTTTCTGCTTTATACCCAGTTGCAATGCGTTAATGGAAGTAAGCATCCCTGTTAGCAGAATGCCTCCTCCTAGACAGCCCTAGAACTGGGATTGAAAACTTGAAGTTACGAGAAAGGAAGAAAAATCACAGCTTCAGAAAGCTATAGTTAGCAAAAGTCTATTTATGAACCAAGGTATCGGAGACATCTAGCATTCTAGAAACACTTTGAGCCAAAGAGCTCCTGGGTGTAATAGGATTTGGCCCCGTGTCAGGGATAAAGTCAGGGTCTACAGATACTTGCCAGTGATTTTGCTTTCCGGAGCTTATAAGATGCAGAGCTCTGTTTTCTTTTTTTCTCAAATGCTCGTTGGCTAAGGTCTGGGGTTAGTCCACCTCCTTTCTTTCTACTGCAAAGCAGAAAAGGAATAGTGTTAATTGAGAAGTGGGGAAATCCCGACTGAAATTTGTAGCGATGAAGCCTGATCTAGTTCAGGCTTCCTTTGCTAGCTCTCTCATCTGTCTCCCTTGCCCCTTTTTTATGCAATGTAGGTGTAGTAACTCTGGGGGGAAGGGTTAACACCACAGACAGTGAGTTCTACAGAAATCCCAAGAGAGCCAATAGAAACAGAGTATAGGTTTTTGAAAGGGAGCAGCAGCCCTGCCTGTTTCCTGTTTGATGGCAGCAGAGCACCTGGAAGGCCCAGCAGGAGGGCAGGGAGCCAGGCATGGAGGATCCAGCGACATCCATGCCTAAGAAAGAATTATATATTAACTACCCATTTTTGAATTCCAAAGGGGTAGCCGTGTTAGTCTATTGTAGAAAGACAACAGAGCCCTGTGGCACTTTTAAAGACTAACAGATTTATTTGTCTTTCTACCCATTTTTGAGTAGAACAGGGAATGTTTAGCTAGACACATTCAGGTTATTTCTTAGCTTTGGTTCCTTTTTGGACTCCCCTGTGCTGAGAACATGTATTCCCTCTCACCCATTATCTGAATTAAACTAACTAAAGTAACTATCCAAATTAAATCCCAGAGAAGCAACTCTCTGTGTTTCTTAGCTGTTCCTCTCGATTAAAGAAAATTTATCCTTTTAAACAGCAAGATCTGATTCTGTGTCCTAAAGGGCAAGAGGTTCTGTGTGCACGTGCCTCAGACTGCACAGCCAACTGCCATAGAGAATTCAGTCCCATTTCCAGCTGATATCACAGCTGGGGTTCCATCACTCTCCAGAGAGAGGAATAAAAGTAATTGAGGGTACCTCCCAGGAAGGAATTCCCAAGTATGCTTTCCTGGGTTCTCAACGGGCTTTTGTATTTGGGTGGTGGCTGCAATACCAATCCAAGGCCAGGGAATTGGTAGCCTTGGAGAATTTTAAGAGAAGACTTTAGCATCAGGGGTTTTAAGGCCTTTCGCAGGTCCCCACCTTCTGCACTCAAAGTGGGGAAACAGCCCTGACAGTAGGCTTCAGAGCTCTCGCCATCCCTAACCGTCTTCTTGTATCTCTGTGGCTATTCCACTTTCCTGTTTCCCCCCTTGCTCTATCTCAACCTGTAAGTTGCTCTTTTCCATAACTTTAATTTAGCACTTTAAAGCATTTTGGGAAACACTCTATATTAAAGACACAAAGTAAAATAATGTTGTGTTGTCTTGTGATGTATAGATCACACCTCTCCCCCTGCATGTATCTGTATGAAATGGAGTGGTCAATCATTTTTGAGATGGCAAAAGTAAAGATGCTTTTGTAAAGTGGGCTCTGATTCTGCGCACATTTAATAAACAGCCATCTTAATTATGTAGGGCCAGACTTGCCACTCCCTTGCTCCTGTGCAAAGTGAGTGCCAGATACACTGGCAAGGCAGTGGAAAATCAACTCGATGAAACTAAGCTGGCTTGTCTGCATCCCAAGGCGTACTGAATTAACTGAAGGTGTGTTTTTACACTGATTTAGTTAAACTGATGCAAACCCCTGTTTCAACGTTCTTAAATCAGTTTAAACCTGGTTAGCAAGGGTTGATTCCTTACTTTAATTAAATTAATATAAATAGGAGTTAAATCAGTTTGAGTTTATCTGGAGGGTGCACCATTTTAACCAGACTGATTTGAGAACACACTTTTAAACCAATATAAATTGTAACGTAGACAAGGCCCTAGTGCGCCAACCTCTCTTACGAGTCTTTGGGCAGGTCACTGCCTACCTTTTTTGGTGGGAGTCGAGCTGAGATACACAGGTCACTTAAAATAACGTGTGTACCTCAGTTCAAATGCCTAACTCCCTGCTTGTCCACAGTGCTGAGTCAAAGGGAGGGGCCTCCCTCCAACTCAGTGCTGCCAGGTTATCAGGGTGGTGTTCCGGGATCAAACTTCCTGACTGGCTAAGAGGGTCTTCACAGACCCAAGCAGTCGATCAGGGAGTTCGAACTGACCGCAGAGAATTTGCCGCCATCAGTGAAGACCTGCCCTTATTTTTACAGCCAGATAAATCTTCTGTGTGTGTCTATATGGAGCTGTTAGAAAAGCTAACAATCAATTGGCAGGATAGGAATTTGCTATACTATGGAAGTTGGATGAAGGAATATTGAATCTGATTCACAGAAACTTTTCCTGCCTGATATTACCAAACCTGGCTTCCTAGGACTTCAGAGCAGGCAATATATTATGCCCGATGACCACAGAGAACTTCACATCAAAAGCCAGGACACAACGAAAGCCATGTGACAACTGCGAACAGTTTTCTGCAAATATTTGTGTGGTGGGTTCCTCAGCAAATTTGCTTTGACTACACTGAGTCTCCTTTCGTGTTCAATCTCTGCAAAGAGATTAATGAATAATTTCATAGGTAGAAATGTTCACAGAAATAGCCAATTTTAAGGCTACAATTTCCTAGTCTGTCGAGATTCTTATACCATAAAATCTGGCCAAACAAACAAAGCCTAAAAAAGCACATTTGGAATTCAAAATAAGACGACTTCCTGCCAGAAACCTGATTTTAAGAGTTGCATTCATCCAAACTGAAAAGAGAAACATACCCTGTGATTTGCATATCCTTTGAAACCAACCAAGAGAGTTCAGATATTGCATATTGACCAGGAACTGCTCACAGATAATCTGAAGACAAGGAACTATTCATAGAATATATCAGGCACATGATTTTAAATAACAATTTAAGAAAATCATAAATCATTTGCAGACAACTCAGAGACAGCCAAGTACTAAAATCTATCTCATACTTTATTCATTGTGAAGAATTTGCTAAGCTTTCAACAGGTTCTTCTGCTTCAAAAACATGGGCTCTGACCACTTGAACCAAAAAAGGATCTTAATTAGATGTTAAAAGTACAGGGCCCATGAAACATGGCTGAGCAGTTCTGATTCCAGCTGGCAGAGGGTAATGACGGCATCCACACGAGTCTATTATTTTAAAATACATTATTAGAAAAGAAAAGGATTTATGAAAAAATCAGCGACAGCCCATCACACCCAATGTTTGATAATAATTTAAAATGTTTCACTTCAAGAGTACAGATATTAATCCTCACATTTCTTTCCAATTTCCTGTTGCATTGCTCTGGCATCTAGGCCCCAGTCTACACTCTTGGCACTTTTCAGTGGTAGTCGACAGGAGATATGCAAGGTACGTAAACAGGGCCATCTCTGGGGGACGGGGCCCCGGGCCAATTGGCCTGTGCGGGGCCCGTGGACCCTTCCACCGCGTTGGTGGGCGGTGGGCCAGGCAGGCCCAGAGAGGCCAGACCCTGCGCACCCTGAACCAACTATTCTGTCCTGGGGGTGGGGAAGGCCAGTCCAGAGGGCAGGCTTCACGCTCCCACCCCGCTGCCTTCAGCTTGCCACGGCCAAAAGGCAGCGGGGTGGAAGCAGGGTGAAGTGCGGCAATGGGGAGGCAGCAGCGCAGGACCTGCATAACCAGCCAGACCGCTCAATCGAACCCGGAAGAGCAAACTGACAGCGGTGAATTTGCCACCCTCAGTACAGACATGCCCTGAGTGTCTCAATAAAGGATAAGCGACTTGTCCAAGGCTACAGAGCCAGGGTAAGAACTCTGGAATTCATGGATCCCAGTCTTGAGTTCAGAATTTATCTGTCTGTCTCTAATGGATGGTTTCATTAGCACAGGCCAAGATGGTGAGTAGCAAGTGAAGAGTATAGGGCTAGCTGTAGAGATCTGAGTTGACAATGGTCCAGTGCAATGAAGGAACTTTCACACAACAGTGAGCCCTGTTCTGTAAGAAGCTGGACCTCAGCTGCTGACAGAACAACTACTGCAAGTAATTATTTTCCTGTTGGTTAATGCTCTGGCACAACATGTGACTGTTTTTAAAGCCTGCCTGTGTCCACAAATTATCTAACTGAATTAGCGTTGGCTTCCAGAGGCCAGAACGAGGGGGCCAACCTTGATTTTCAGCTGACCTGCATCATAAGAAGTAGCAGGATTCCTTCCTGAGCCACTGACCTGACAGGATTCCAAGCCTGCAGTGGAATCAGAATTCTTTATCCATGATAAAATGGAAGAGAAAAGTGTTGATTTATTGGCAACAAGCTGCACAACACCAGATGCCTTCCAGCAGAACTGTTCAAATGGATTAAAGAAACTCTCCTCCTGTTCCTTCCCAGTCAGAATGTAGTCAGAGAGATCTTGGACAGCTTGCTGACTCGCTTCCAAGTCTGATATGAAAATGTTTCATTTTATCTTTGCTAGATTGTTTCGTGCCTTAGAATAGACAACGCCACCCTCTTACCTGCTCTCCTTTGTACATAAGCACAAGGCTACCTGGAAGAGTCAGGTGGAAAACAAAACATAGAAAAGTTCCAAAGGGGTCGCTGTGTTAGTCTAGCTCAGCAAAACAAAAGAAGAGTCTTGTGGCACTTTAAAGACTAAAAATAAATTGGTTAGTCTTTAAAGTGCCCCAAGCATCCTCCTTTGTCTTGCAAAACATAGAAAGAATATCTGAGCGATACCAAGCTGAAGACAAATTACACAGACAGATAAGCAACGGTATAAATTATAGCTGTAGCTGCACCAAGGAGTTTTGATAATACCTTCCAGGCAACCCATTACTAACTCCTGCTTACATTTCCGCTCTTGTCCCACTTTTCCTCACTTCTCCTTCTGTTCCTTCACACCTGCCCGACTTCTTATTTAATGTACACCAGGTTCTCTCAACCTGCACACCAGCCAGTCACCCCCATCACTTTAACAAACAAGGAGCCCTGTGGCACTTTTAAAGACTAACAAATGTATTTATTTATTTAATGAATTGAATGATTTGTTAATCTTTAAAAGTGCCACAGCATTCCTTGTTTGTTTTGCCGAACTAGACTAACACAGCTCCCCCTCTGGAGCTTGTCCCCATCACTATGATTCTCGATCCGTCCATTTGTTTTGTACTATAAAGACTTGCGCCCTACTGAGCAGCCAGCAAGAAGATCCTCCAGAAAGCGGCTTTTTTCTAACCACTGCCTTGGCTGGGCTCGGTGACTGACAATCGGGTAGAAAAACGGAGACCAGCAGAACTCTCCCGTTACTATCTGTGGCCTCTTCCACACTGTTAGGGAAGGAGCGGGTTAGTTGAATGTTTCTGCTGCAATGAATCACAGTGACATTGGTTACAATGTTGCCATTTAAATGGTAATAGGTTGCCAAGTAAAAACATCCTGTAATGATGAATGGGAGTCCTTGCCACCTCTCTTACCAATCTCTGCTTCAATCTGTCTGTGAACTCAGGCAGACAGCAAAGCCTCGGGTTGCATTTAGAATGTTTTCTTTCAAACTGTGATGTCTAGAAACATTTTCTTTTCTTACATCTTTAAAAGACAGGGTGCCAGATCAATACGTAAAGCAGCATGGGAGTTTGAGGATTGTATCTTAGTTTGCTCTCTTACCATGCAACAGCATGGAGACTTATGGAGCAATTTCCAAAGGGGGAGCTGTGTTAGTCCAGTTTAGCAAAACAAACAGGGAGTCTTGTGGCACTTTTAAGGACTAATGAATTTAGAAAGCTCATGCAATAAATAAATTTGCTACTCTTTAAAAGTGCCACAAGACTCCTTCTTTGTTTTAGGGAGCAATATTTCTGCTTATGATTATGGTGAACAGAGAGAAGAGAGGCTACACAAAAGGGGATGGTGGATCAAAGGCTCCGTTCATCTACAGATGTGACCTAGATCTCCCCTTCAGCACCTGCCCTGCATTCCAGCACCGAACCCTGGACAATGGGGCTTGAGTGATAAAAAGCCAGTTAAAAGTCTCTATCCATCTGCTGTCCTTGTTTTAGATTGCAAACTCTTTGGGGCAGGGACTGACTTTTGTCCTGTGTTTCTACAGCGCCTAGTGTGGTGCCTTGGGCTCCTAGGTGATATGCTAATACAAAGAATAAATAATAGTAAGCCACCTAGACTCTGCAGGAGGGCCTGATGCGCTACAATAACTTCCTTGACTGATTAGGGAACAAAATTGCCCGACAGAGTCTCAGCCAGTCCTCCTGAGTCTGAAGGGTGGTGGTCACAATATACAGCCGCAAGGATGAAGGGGTTGTGGGGGGTTCCAGACTTCGGACAGAGACTGATCCAAGGGAAGGAAATACCTAAATATGGGGTATTCAAATGCAAAGCCACATCGATATCTAAACCAACACACCTGTGCGACTGCGTAACCGGAACAGCCATTATGGAGGAGACCGCACAGTATAATTACTTGCAGCTTAAGTGATACGAAAGGGAAATCTTTGATAAACAAGGAAATCGCATGGAATTCATTTCTCTCCTGGCAATAATCCCTTGTAATTACAGCTAAGTACTAGGTTTGGGAGAACATTAGACATTAAAGTAACACAAATGGTGAACAGGTTCAAACCCTGTCCAGGGAGAAGACCAATACTTTATATGCTTATTGCATCATTAGCGTCTGAGGATCTCCTCCATCTATTTGTATATTGCAGGGGTGGCCAAACGGTGGCTCATGAGCCACATTCAGCTCTTTCACAGGTTAAGTGCAAATCATAGAGCCCCCTATAACCCACCCTTTCTTCGCCTACTGGACTGGACTGGGGATCTTGGAGCGTCTGCCCTGCAGCAGAGTGGTGGGACGAGTGGAATCTGTCTAGTGGGAAAAGGGGTCTCAGTCAGAAGGCCAGTAAATTTGGCCACCCCAGTATATTGCATTCACATTCCCTACCATTTGTCTGGTGGTGTCTTTAGATAGTAAACCCATCAAAGCAAGAACTGTCTCCTGATTTTGTAAAGCACCAATCCCGACCAAGATACTGTACCTGACTTGATCTGGACTGAATTGTTTACATCCTACCAGGGAATAAATATTTATTACAACAAATTAAAAAAATACTAATACCCATCTGAATGGATCCATCGGTTAAAGGAGATTAACAAAGTCTTCGGTCAATTCAAACAAGAAGAATGGAGCTAAAATTTTGAAAGATGCTGAAAGAAAGGGGGTGAAATTGAATGCAGGGAACTCTTTGAAGCAACAGGATGAGGGGATGTGGACTGAAGGTAAAGATCCATAATGGGGTTTTTCTAGAAGATGGGGAATTTCTGAAGTGCCCAGAAGGAGTGGTGGGTCCATCTTGCATAACTATGTTCTAAGAGAACCCGAACAAGTATATTAGCATTTCCCATCTAGTTACTAGTTAGGGGTGAAACTCACAGCGGCTATAAAGTCAACAGTGAAATTCACTCCTCTGCAGAGAGCCACAGTAAGGTCAATGAACCATCTGGGTCTCACTTTCAGCCCTATTTTAAGGGCTTACCGTAATTGGGATTTAACTGGTCCACAGGACATTTGGTGGCCCACTGCAGAAAGACTAATTTCATCCTCAGTGCGTGGCTGGGTGAGATTCAGGACACTCATGAGCCTCTTTCCACAGGAACTGCCGTACAAGGACAGACCCAAATCCAGCTGAGTCATTGTTCTTTCTCTAATAATAGCCACTGCCAGATGTGTCAGAAGAAACCATGAAACTGCCCTAAGGCACTCTGCATGCACTATTATACTGGGCAGGGGGAAGTGTCCTTCTGACCTCAGCTGATGATCAGATAATGCCTGAAGCACGAGAACTGATGGCTCTTGTAAGTCCATCCTCGGAAGAGTAATTGCAGGAGCTATTTATTCGCTTTTAGATATATATGTAAATCTCTTTTGAGCCATCTCATTCCCACACTCATAATGCATTTATTAGCCTCACAGCAGTATATTTATTTTTCTCTGTTAGCGGGAGAGCTGCACAGTCCCTGAAACCTTTCTGCATTATTGAGAAAAGCCCCAAGCACACACTAAAATCCTCCTTTTCCCTACTGGTGCCAGCTAAATTTATCATGCCACAGAGAATACAGAAAGGAAAAATGTGAGCTTCTTACGCCTGTCTCACTTGCTCGATCGGATCGTAGTTGTCTAAATAGTTGAATCGGACAGTGTCAGTTGGATGCTTATCCGAAGACCGCCATGGTGGGAGCTCTTTTTTCTCTTTGTCTGTCCTCTTTCCTAGCAGGGATGCTGAGCGGAGAACCGAGGAAAGAGATAGTTTCGCCTCAGGGATGTCTCTTGCTACTGGCTGGACATCAATGACCACAAATTCATCTTTTGGAGGGGTCTAATGGGGGAGATGGATGAGGGGAATAAACCTCAGCACCCAGCCACATTCCCACCCCCAAGGACATCGTTAGCAATGAATCTCAAAATGAAGAAATTATTATTGGAGAATGAGTGGCCTCCCAGCTGACAGACCTGCCAGCTTTGGGGGAGAAATGTTCTCAATGGCATCTGGAGAGCAAGAGTGTCACCATCTCCCCACCTCAATCTCCTATGAAGCCTTGGCCGAAACTTGATTCAGATCACTGTCCCCTTCCCAAAGATTAGCTGATTGGAGGAAATTATGCTGGGATCTCTTCTTCCTCCCTCTGCTGTGAGGAGACCCAAATTGGGGAGGGGGACCATCAGGAGAGTACTGGGGGAGGGGCTCGGAGCCCAAAATGCAGGAGGAAGAATCTTCACAACATTATCTCAAAGGGCAGATGAAGGGGAACTGGGGGAGACACTGAGGATGGGAGTCAATGGGAGAAATCTTCCCTCATTGCTGGTAGGAGCTTGACTCGCCTCCCCATAGGGAGCAGCACACTGCACGGTAATGCATAGTATCAGCCTTTCCCGGGGAACACAAAGCCGTAATTTTAACCAGCGAATCCTCTCGTGGTTTGACTAGTGTGATACTGTCCATTGAGAAGCAACGCTGGTGCTCAGATCTACTCTGCTACCATTCCATGTCGTCCAAGGCGACAGGTGTACCTTGGGCCTTGTCACGTGAAGCTCCTTCACCATTTCAATGTAGTGTTTCTTCCAGATTCCCTGCTCAAACGGGGTCGGAGAGAAGTTGATGTACCAGCCAAAACGCAGACACTTTAGCATCCAGAGCTGATCCAGCTCGGTCAAGTACTTCCAGTTCCAGCTCACCTGTGGAGGCCAAAGGCATTGCTATTTCAGCTTATGTCAACCAGTCACAAGAGTAGATCACAGTTCTTGGATCCCAGCAATGCCTTTAATTTAAACAGTCGGGGGCTGTTTAATGAGGATGTAATTCACCCATATGCAGATGGCCAGCCCCAGCCCCAGACACCGCTTAAATCCCAGTTAAGTCTCACTGGCATGGCCCATGTGCCTTCCTTTCTGAGCAAGTTATTTCTAAAACTATCTTCCTCCTGGCCATGCATGGACGACAGAGTTTTGACAGATTCTGGCACTAAGCATCTTATTCAGAGGCCCCACTGTAAGCAATTCTGCTCCCCCAAAGCCAGCATGCACCACAATACATGCATTTCAAAGGGTTTTTAAAGCATTTTGTACAGTATCTTTTTAAATACAATAGGCCAAGATTTTCAAAGGTAACTAATGATTCTGGATGCCCAACTTGAAGTGCCTTAAAGGGTCTGATTTCCAGAAAGTACCCACCCCCCACCTTCAGAATAAAAAAAAAATCAGTCCCTTTAAGGTGCCACAAGCTGGCCACCTGAAAATGGAGGCACCCAAAAATCACTCATCACTTTTGAAAAACTTGGCCACAATATTTACACTGTCTTAAATCATAGAATCGTAAGACTGGAAGGGACCTCAAGAGGTCTTCTAGTCCAGTTCCCTGCACTCAAGCCAGGACTAAGTTTTATCTAGGCCATCCCTGACAGGTGTCTGTCCAACCTGCTGTCAAAAATCTCCAATGATGGCGATTCCACAACCTGCCTAGGCAATTTATGCCAGTGCTTATCTACCCTGACAGTTTGGAATTTTTTCCTAATGTCCAGCCTAAACCTCCCTTGCTGCAATTTAAGCCCATTGCTTCTTGTCCTAGCCTCAGAGGTTAAGAAGAAATTTTTTTCTCTTTCCTCTCCATAGAAACCTTTTATGGAGTTGAAAGTGTTATGTCGCACTCAGTCTTCTCTTCTCCAGACTAAACAAACCCAATTTTTTTCAATCTTTCCTCACAGGCAATGTTTGTGACACAGATAATCCTCTGTGATCTTGCAATAATTCTGTGCACTAGATTCTACAGCCAAATAATTCCCTCTACATCAGCATTTATAAAGAGTCTCTTGTACTGTATACTGTAAAAAACAGGTACTTCCTTACAGGTCCTCTCAGCTAACTTGAATGTAGCTTTTATATTCCAAATATGTGCTGCTTTTTACCTGTGCACATCGACAGAGACTCCTGGGGTCCAGGAAAGAAAAGATGTATAAAGACAACACTCTGGGAAGTTTTGTGGTGAAATCCAGGGCTTCAGCCGGAACTCGGTCCTGCAGATGCTTTGAACAGAATTTCTGCTGCGACAGGGAGCAGCGTTCTAACAAGTCTATCAGGATCCTTCGCCTCTGACCATCTGTCCACTTGTCAAACTGAAAGGGAACTGCAGGTTTTGTGGCATCATCTGATATACAGCTTGTTAAAAGTAAGATTAACATTTAAGGCAAAGTAAAGGCGAGTACATGTGCTACTGCTTGGGGTGAATCATTCCAGGGCAAAGGATGTGGAAATCACAGACATGTAAAAGCTAGATTAAAAGAAACTTCAAAGGTATGCACTGTGTGACAACATCTTTAAAGAGCCAGCTTCAAGGGTTTAATCCTGGAACCACTTGTGCGTGTAAAACTCTTTATTCACAGGTGTTGACTTCAATTGGGTTACTCGTGGAATTACAAATATTCAGTTATCTAGTGTTTAAATGAGAATACATTCACCGCTATTCTCTGTGTATCTAGCTGGCCCTTATTGCTGCAGTATCTAAGACCCTCACAATCTGTAATGTGTTTACTCTCACAACACCCTGTGTGCAGTAGGGAAATGCTATTCTCCCCATTTTACCTATGGAGAACTGAAGCACAGAGAGAGGAAGGCTCAGATACCCCAAGGTGTTCAGGTTCCTAACTCCCTTTGAAATCAGCTGAGGTTGGGTGCCTAAACACACTTAAGGATCCTGGCCTAGATGACCTGCTCAAGATTGCATAGAAATTATGTGGGGGAAACAGGGACTTGAACCTGTGTCTCCACCTAGCAACCAAACCGCTGAGCAATCCTTCTGCTTCTCAGCACCTCCAGGACAACCTGTCTATGACAGATGTGTAAGGAGAGGGTTAGTAAGCTCTGGCCTCATCTGGGGGAAGAAGTGCAATTTTGGGTAACCCACCAACCATGTATGCATTGGTAAAGGCTAGAGAGCATAAAGTGAGACTGTCCAGAAGCAAAGCTGCGTAAGGACAGTTTATTCGACATTAGTGCAGGGGAAGCAACAAGCTTATTCTCCTTTTGCCAGCAGTAAAAGATGGAAAGGGAAAGCATGGCAGGAACCTCGGGGGGGGGGGGGGAATAACCCAGTCACAGGCAATCCTTCCACTGCAAGTCAGAAAATTCAAGGTCAGCCCCGTCCCATACAAACGAGCGGAGCAAAAAGTGCCAAAGATTTGAAAACATGTAAGGAGACCATTCCACAAACAGCTGGGACCAATTTTAAACGAACACTCCCCTGAAATTAATCAACACAGTCAGCAGCCCAGGGAGAACACAGCTTCTTTTTCCAAGGTGATATATTCAGCAGCAGCAACAAAACAGCTAAGCATGCTTTGTCTCTTTTCTCGGGATTAACAAGTACAAGAATAACACAACCCTACATCTGTTCACCTTCTGCCACAGCTCCTCCCCTTACATTTGATTACATTAATCCAACCAGTTTAACTGGATTTATCTTTGTGAGGTGCTGCACCCTCTCCATCGAACACTTTTTCCTTTTCTATGAAATCTTCCGAGCACTTGAGAGCAATGATTACACAAGAGCTGTGTGATATAAAGGTATGCTGCATGTTGCATCAGTGAACATGCAGCTCTCAGTCTGTAATTCTACACACATATGAATACCACAGCACATCAACAGCCATAGCACTAATGACCTTCAGCATCAAACAGAAGGGTCCCTCTCTCTCCTGCCTGACTGAAGGAGAGCTCTTTTCAGGTAGCTGTCTGTTACAGTTGCTTAGGCTAACCGTTAGACCCAATCACATGCACATGACACACGAGTTAGAACAGTGACACTCAGACTGAGGCTCAGGAATCACAAGTGGCTCTTTAATGTGTCTCCTGCAGCTCTTTGAAGCACCTGATATTAAAACACTGGGTGACTGAATTATTACTGCTCCACTGAAGTCTGAGTAACACTGAGTTAGAATCACGTGCACACATGCATCCAGGCACTGAGGAGAGCTGCGACTGGATTCTCCAGCCACCGTACCACACGAATGGTGCTTAGTGGCCAGAAATGGCCAGTACAGAATCCCTTGTGCAGGCTCTTATCTCCTGTGCCAACCACCCCCACTCAACCCCAGTGTAAAGACTCATAGACATTAAGGCCAGAAGGGACTATTACAGTCATCTAGTTGGACCTACATGTTGCAGGCCACTGAAGCTCACCCATGGTGACATTTTGTACTTCAAAATAGCACCCAGGAACCCCATACTCACCACTGTGCCATGTTTTGTACAGACTATGTCTTGTAGGGTATCATTTACGAAGTTTTCATTTGTTGAACATTAATATCCCATTGAATTGTGTGAACTATCATCATAGGTGAAGTTAGGAAGTTTCGCTATGTGTGTGTTACTAAACTATGTTGGGAGATGCCCCCAGCCAGCCTTTCACAAAGGAGCAGCTAGTAAGACAGATTTACATCAGGACAAGCCAGATATGTGTTGATGGAATCCACTCATCCCAGAGACCACTCAGAGGGGAATCCACTCATCCCAGAGACCCCTCAGAGGGTACAGATGTAATGAGGCTGACCAAACCCATGTCACAGCAAGGATCTTTCTAGCAGCTGGAAGAAAGCATAAAAAGAGAGACAGTGACATCATCTCTCGGCCTCTTTTCTCCCCCATCTCAACAGCTGAAAGATCGTCTGGAAGACAGAGACTGTGAACTGGGGAGATTGGTGCCAGGCTGAAAGGGAATACAGCCTGTGCGTTTAGCACTGCGAGCTGCCAGGAACATCTATTAGAGTGAGAAAGTGCTGGATTCAAATCTTGCTTAGTTTGTAGAACTGAGACAGTGAATTTCTCTCATGTAGCCAGTTTTGGTCTCGATGCCTACCACTTAGAGACACTTGAAATCTATCTTTCTAAAGCTAATAAATCAATTTTATATTTTACAATGGGGCTTGGGGTGATGTGTTCGGAGAATCTCAGCTCGAGTTAACAAGGGCTGTTGCATGTCCACTACCTTTGTTGGCGTGGCGAACTAATTAACGAGCTTGCACTGTCCAAGGAGCCTTGAGCAGTATAAGATGGTGCAAGGCTGGGGCTGGGCGACTGGCTGGTGCCTCTCTCTTGTACTTAATGAGTGGCTTAGAAAGAATTAATGCAATTTAGCTGGGTGCGGGTCTCCACTTCTAGTGGCTGAGTGATCGCAGCGCCCGGAAGGGTTGACGGCTTGTCACTGGCGTAGCTTTGTGACACAGTCCAGGTTGGAGAGGTAAGGGGGCACAGGGATCTTGTCACATCCACCACTCCTGTAATAGACTCTGGCTATTACACTGAAGTCCTTGAAATCTCGGTTTAAAAACTTAAGTTACAGAGACTCCACCATCTGCAGTAGTTTAAACCTGCAAGTGATCCATGCCTCTTGCTGCAGAGGATGGCAAAAAACAAAACAAACAAAAGCCAACCCCCGTGGTTTCTGCCAAGCTGACCCAGGGGAAATTCCTTTCCAGCCCCAAATATGGTAGCACATTTGGACCTGGAGTATTTCAGCAAGACCCAACAGCTAGACATTGGGGCAGTATTCTCTGTAGTAATTCAGAAACCTCCTCATCTAGGCTATGTCTACACTTGTTAATTTAAGTCGACTTTGTTAAGTCAACTTAGCATGTCCACACTTAAATTTTAAGTTGACTTTTAGGGGACCCTACAAAGTCGACCTAGAGTGTCCACACTGGCCGCCTAGGTCGACTTGTAGGAGCTAAGTGGACCTGGGACTGGTCCACGGTGGCAGGGGGGCACCCCTTGCCAAGTGCTAGGGGACTCAGCCTTTGCCCCATTGTACCTGGGTACAATGGGGCAAAGGGGGACAGGGACACTGGCAGGGGCAGGGCTCTGCCCTGCCCTGTGGGGCAGCATGCCAGGCTCTCCCTGTGCCAGCCACCCTGGCAGGGAGGGCAGTGGGGAAGTCCGGGAGAGCCCTAAGGGGTACCCTTAGGGGTACTCCACGTCTACACTGGTTTAAGTCGACTTTAGAAAGTCGACTTAAGCAGAAAGTTGACTTAAAAGTAGGTTTAACAAAGTCAACTTAATTTTTCCTTAAGCTTAAGCTGCTTAAGTCGACTTAAGGAAAGTGTAGTGTAGACGCAGAGTAAATTAAGTTGACTTAATTTACAAGTGTAGATGCACCCCTAGTGTCCCGTCACCAGCCATTGGGGATATTTGCTTTTAAATGCAGTGTAGGCATAACTTGAGAGGGGGGCAAAGGTGGTTTCTGAATTGTGGAAGGGGCTGGGGACTGTTGCTGTGCTATCAAGACTTCCCAAGGAGCTGTCCGGCAGCATGGAATATTCACTCAATGCATGAGGGCCAAGCCTTCTCGCAAGTGTCCGTGTCCGTGTGCCATGAGCAGAGATGGGTCTAGTGCTTTACACTCACTTTTCACAGGGGTAAATGTTGTTCAAAGGTGCAAAGCAGGAGGATCAAGAGCAAAGGAACTAAGCACATAAGCAGAGTGACTGAGGGCTGGCCTTTGCTACCACGAGTCAATCTAATTTACGTTGCTCAGGGGTGTGAAACAGACACCTCCTGAGTGACGCAAGTTCCAGTGACCTAAGCTCTGTCTACACTGGTGCTATGACAACAGGAGAGACTCTCCTCCTGACGTAGCTTCCACCAATCACAGAGGTCGAGCAGTTATGCAGAGCAGAGAATGCTCTCTGTCAGCACACAGATGCACTATAGTGGTGCAGGTGCATGGGTACAGCGTAGATCTGCCGGACATATCGTTTGCAGGGCCAGGCCCTCAACCTTTCAGAAGGCTGTACTGCGTTTGTGGGGAGGGGTTGCTCTTTCAGGTTTTCAACTTTCACAGCCAGTGGCTACTCACCCATGTGCCCACCAGTTTGTACTTTTCCTTTCAGATTTTCTGGGAGCCTTTCTGAAACATAAACTGCAATTTTAAGGACTCAGTTTTTGTCTGGCAGTTGTTGAGTTATGGGGCAAAACAAGTATCTTCATACAATCAGCTCTTAATTATTTTATTTCTTGAAACTGAAGCACATTTTTTGTTACCTAAACATGTATGTGCCAAATAGCTACACAAGACACGTTTGCTGTAATTGTGAACAGTCACAATGAACTTTTTTGTCCATCATACACCAGGCTTATTCAAAAAAGATTTTAACACCTGTGACCTTTTAAACTTATATAATTAACAACCCTATTCAAACACTGTTCTTATGCAAATATTGGGGATCTCAACACAAGCATCATCATTATTTTTATGCTTCTATTTGACTTGTGATATCTACGGGACCATGCACCTGTCCCCTATTCATCTGGCTACAGTTTGAAAGCGTTGAATGGCACTTAACCATGCAGTTACCACTGAGGATGACAAAAACACATTGCTGAGTTCATTCTCACTGAATGTGTATTTATTTCTTCTCATTTAGCACGGGATGAATGTTACAGGCGCTCACTCCCAACGGTTCCAGTCAGTTGATTTTGTCGTATTAGGCAGGAAGGATGCTCCAGAGGCTAGAGCAGTAGTGTGAGACTTGTGGGGAGTAGAGTTCAGTTACCTGCTCCACTACTGACTCTATGTGACCTTGGACAACTCACTTAGTCTCTCTGGGTGCATCTACACTTACAAGTTAGGTCAACTTATCGAGACTTAAGTCGACCTAAATTACTCCGTGTCCACACTGGGCTTTCCTTAAGTCGACTTAAGCATTTCCTTAAGTCGACTCAAGGAAAAGTTAAATCGACTTAATAACACCTCGTTTTAGGTTGATTTAATGCTTAAGTCAACCTTATTAGGTCAACATAAGCCAGTGTTGATGGGGATTAGTGCTTAAGTCGACCTTGTTAAGTAGACAAAGTGTTATGTCAACTTAATAAGGTCAAAAAGGGGCTGTCTATACTAGAAAAGTTGTCGACTTTTGTTAAGTCGACTTAACAAAGTCGACTTAACTTTTCTAGTGTAGACATAGCCTCTGTGCCTCAGTTCCACCCACATCTGTAAAACGGGGATCATTGCACTGTCCTGCCTCACCAGCATCTTGTGAAGATACTGTTAAAAGCTTGAGAGGTACTCGGGTAATGGGGCTATGTGAGCATCTTGGATAAATCACACTTATTATCAATTTCCAGTGTTAAAGCCTTCCCAGCTTTTTATAGCAGAATCTAAACATCAGACATCTTCACTGAAGACTTCTTCATGGACTTTTCTTTGGGCTTCTCAGCCCCTTGCAAGTCATTCTAAAAAATGGACCAGATTTCATGTTCATGACTCCATCGAAGTTATACCAAGAATGAATCTGCCAGTTTACGTTTCACCTGACGTCTGTCTGCCTCTGACACTTAGATACGGAACTAGTCTCATCCTTTGAAATATAGAATGTGTTTAAAATTCACACCCCGGTGACCTCTTTTTTAATTCTGAAACTAACACATATATTTAAAGAGAAAATCTTACCCATTTTCCAAGCAGGGCTCTTCTTTCTTCAAATACCTGTTACAAAAGGAATCACAGACACCAATAAAATAAAACACAGAGGGGATTCAGTATGTCACTGGAAAAAAATCCAGTTTGAAAAAGGATCTACATACAGTGTAAAACATGAATCTCTGATCTTGCCATCTGGTCCACGTGCGGAATATCTTACACACCTATGGAGTCCATAGAAGTTAAAAGAGAGATCCACACAGGTCCACTTATGCCATTCGCATTGACCAGGGCTTGAAAGTGTTCATTTGACCATCATACCCTTCATTTATTTAGGGCTTGTGTGGGTTTTTAGTGAAGACAGTGCTCCTGAAAAGCTCCAGTTAGACAGCCCTGAAGACTTCTCTTTGTCTGCTCAGTAATTACAGCAAGTTCATACCTCCACCTACGGCATTGCCCATGTGCTCCAACCTTAAGCGGGAGGGCTCACATTTGGGGGAAAAAGGAATTCAGTCTTCATGGCCCATGCCATCCAAAGTGTGTAAAGAGACTACCAGTCAGAGGGACAATTAGTGCCAGATGTGGTGGTGGTGTTGTGATGTGGGCATTTATCCACTAGAACAGAGTCTGAAAGCATCAGACTCTTGCCTTCCTCACTCAGGAGACTGCACTGGAAACATAGAATATGGTAGCTGTTCTGTCATAAGAGGAGACGCTCATATACCCCTTCATAAGTGCACATTGAAACAGTCACTAACCATAATGAGGAAAATAGTATTCATTATTACAGACTCCAAACATGTTATTGTTTTAGCAGCCAGCAAGAAAAATTCCTGCAGAGAAAGACAATATCAGTGTTGACATTTGGGTCAGTCCCATTGTCAGCGATAACTCTGACTCGCTCTGCAGGGATGGAAAAGTGTCATTTCTTTTGTTTGCATGTTTATAGTTATTATTTGTTTTGTTTTATTTGCATGAGGCACTTGGCAAAATAAGAGGCCCTCAAGTAAGCCTTTTCTTGGCTGCACTTTGAAAACATGTGTCATGAGGAAGTGATACATAGTCAAAGATCTAAGTGAAACAAAGGAGTTATTTCATAGCTGAAAGCAATGTTAATGGCTTCTGATCAAAGAAAGATACAGTATTTGCTTTAAGAACTCTTATGAATACACCTGAGCCAATTCTGCCAAGAAGGTCTGCTTACTCCAGGTGTTTGGAAACAAAACACTAATTAATCAGATTGAATTACCAGAAATCAGTCTAATTGTCCCCTGGCTTCTCCTCCTCTTCCACACCAGAGTAAAGATAAAGCGGAGAGTCATACAAAGTCTTGAAGAAGAGGACAAGAAACTCAAGCCTCATTTCCCTACTGCTCCCACCCCTCAATGCCTCCTTTACTACAAATCACCTTCCTAAGCATCTCTTTTCTCTTCTCCAATCTCTCTCTACTTTAGCTCTTCAGGCTCCGACCAGCCCCACATTTCTATGATTCTATCATTCAGAACTTCTTCCATCTGCTCCTTATGGCTTGAAGTCCCTTTCTCTGCTCACTCAGTGCAGGCATGATCAGAAAAATGAATATACAAGAATGGCACCACCTCTCTTGACAGATCTGTTCCTTATGTGCATTGGGAGTAATATCTATTGGTTTTAGTTGTCAGAAATATTTTTTCCTCCTGTTAGCCTTGCAGAACCAGATCAGGCATGGGAAAGCATATTAGATTCTATCCTGCCTCGAACATTATCAAGAGAATTCTTAAGCAAATTCTGATGAAAGAAAATTACTGGTGATGACATGTATGAGTCCAGCTGAATTTGCAGATCCTACACACAGTCTGCAGGGTTCTGAAATTGTGAAAAACTTCTTTTTACTCATAAGCAGAGCACATCCCTCAGACCTTTCACATATCTCCACTGTCAACTACTCTCTCTGGTCTGAGATGAAAAGTATCGGCCATTTGGTGAAGCTTGCACTGTTCATCTGTGTTGTACTTGTTCTGTGGCTCAGCTAAAGACTTACATTTCTAAGGTTGTCAGTCCAGCACCTGTAACCAAACAATTCAGATATTGGTAGTTTTAAAGTGACCCAAATGGCAAGAAAATAGAAGGGAATTCTATTTTTAAGTTTACACACAACATTGCATAAACTGCTGTTACTGGGGTAAATCTTCACGTCTTTACACAAGAATTACTCATTCTTTACTCAGGCAGAAGTCCTAGGGTATGTCTACACCTGCAAGTTAGGTCAACTTAAGGAGGCTTAAGTCAACCTAACTTAGTCCAGGTCCACCCCAGGCTTTCATTAAGTTGACTTAAGAAGTTCCTTAAGTCGACTTAATGAAAGCTTAACTCGACTTAGTAAGAACTGCCGGTTAGGTCAACCTAACCCTTAAGTCGACTCCTTAGGTTGACTTAAGCAAAGTGTGGACATGAATTAACCCCTAAGTCAACTTTATGAAGTCGACTTAAGGGCAGTTAGGTCAACTTACTAAGTCCCAGTTCAGGGTAACCACTTCGTTAAGTCGACTTAATAAGGTCAACTTTAGGTCGACTTAAAGTTGACCTAACTTTTTCTAGTGTAGACATAGCCCTAAAGACTTCCATGAGACAAAGGGCTTGAAATTTGGCTCATTCACAATCTACCTTTAAATAGTAGGATGGTTTCTCCCCATGGGACTAAATCCTTCATGACTGACTTCCGTTGAAGTCTCCTCACATGAGTAACAAAAGCAGGATTTGGCCGACATCGGAAGCAGCCGTACACTACTTGCCTTGTCATTCATAAGCTGGTGGTTCAGGGGTGTCCATGTGCTCATCTTCGTTTGCAGTTTGGGGCCATCCATGTTTTTGGGAGGTGCAAATGCCATGAGGCACCCGAGATTGCAGGCCACCCTGATGTCCTTCTGCAGAAGAGCCTACACTGATTAGAATAAAAGACCAGCATTATTTTTGTGATGCCCCATTGCAGATGCCAACACATTATTTTAGTGAAAACCACAAATTTCTTCAAGAAGAAATGTAGAAATTCCATGACATAACAATAAGTCAAGTAAAACTTTTCCTTATAAACTTGAATCCTGCAAAATAAAGTTCACATTTCTTATGGGAAAGGACAATTCTATAGTTTTAAAAACTTTTATGATAAGTTTACAGACACACAAAAGAACATCAAGACCCTTTTCTAATAAAATCCAGTTGACAAAACTGAATAAAGAAGAATCACAACACTTGGATGCTCAAATTTTCCCTGTGGAACTCCTACAAGCCATTGAACGCCTATGCATATAGTATCAAGCATATCTATCTTAGAGCTTTATACTGCCACTGTACTATCTGAGCAACTTCCAAGTAAAATGAAAATCATCAGCAAAGTCCCTAGTGGATTTTATGGAGTCTCTGGATTTTCTACTTGGGTTATTGATTGTTTTTTGACTGATTTGCTTGTTTCAGGCCCATGGGTAGATGCAGTGTAACACTACAAACCTGTAAAAAGATCTACCTAGTTTTTTATACTGTGCTCATCACCTTAATATTTACGGTATGTGCCTTATTAGGGCCTGATCCAAAGTCCACTGAAGTTGATGAGAGTCTTTCCATTAACTAAACTGGGTTTTTGACCAGGCCTTAAACCCACTTAGAGCTAGACTGTAAACTAACATCCTGCTTCTGGGGCAGACCAGAGAACCGTATCTCATTAAACCACAATCTGAGCAGGGGCATACTAGGGAGTCAGAGTCCTTAATCCCCATTTATTTCCTTGCACATCCCAGTGAAGGTTAGGAGAATCTAATCTTTAAGGATAATTCTATGAAGCTTAAAAAGAAAAAATAATTTCAATGTACTTAAAGAAAAAGATCAATTTAATACAGATGACATAGTTAAAAATGCTATTCAAGGCCATGGTTCAGGAGAACATTAAGCTTTCACTCAGGCTGAAGGTGCTGGAAAAGAAATCAAGGGCCTCCAATCTCTACATACTGTGCCTAAAAGTTCCAGAGGCGTAGCCATATTAGTCTATTGCAGAAAAACAAACAGAGTCCTGTGGCACTTTTAAAAACTAACAGATTTATTTATTGCATGAGCTTTTGTGAGAGAAAATCCCACTTTGTCAAACGCTTTGAAGATGGGAAATTTACAGAATGGGAGGAAATTAAATGCATAGGAGTGTATGACATAGGTCAGGCTGTAACAGCAAATCAAAATAGATGCTAGGATTCAAACACTGGGGAACAGCACGTAGAGGAAGGCGAGATCAAATAACTGCTATGGGTACCCGCATGGCCCCACAATATGCCAACATCTTTATGGCCGACTTAGAACACCGTCTCACGTCTCCCACGAAAGCTCATGCGATAAATAAATTTGTTAGTCTTTAAAAGTGCCACAGGACTCTGTTTGTGTCTAAAAGGGCTGAGAAGGAGACAATCCTTCTGTGTCTTTACCTGGTTTTTTGGAGAAAACATTACACATATAAATATGAACCTCTGCTGAGAGAGAGGGATGTTCCTAACTACAGTAAGTCTATTTAGGCTGCAACTCAGCAAGATTTTTAAGCACATAGCCAATTTTCAGCATATGAGTCTTATTGACTTTAATGGAACTATTTAAAACATGTGCTTAGGAACATGGCTACATCAGGGCATTAGACTGAAAAATCTGTGGGGCAGAGACTAGTTTTTATTTTATACGTCTACAGCAGCCAGCACAAAGGGTCCCTCAGTCCTGACCAGGTTTCTCTGATACGATCATGCTGCCGCTATTTCTATAGCTAACAAATAAATCAAGTAGGTCTTTCCAGTCAGGACTTGTTTTTTGATCAGTGAAGGATCAAAAATGGTTTTGTAACAAACCAGGAAGCAAATAAGTTTTTCTCAGTACCCTGATTAACTCTGCAGAGAAAACAGGCGGCAAAGGTTTAAATTCCTTAAAGACAAATACAAACATTGGATATCCTTCTGCCCTATTTTTCCTACTGGATTATACATCATTTTAAAAGACATAAAATGGCTCTCTCCTGATTTTGATGGGCTTACAATACCCAGTCCTCCAATGCTTCGTTTCCTTTCTGTTTGACCAGCCGAGTGATATTCAAAATGGTTTAGCACTGACTGAAAGCTCCTAGCTACCTGCATTTTGCTGGATTTGTTTCTGGATGTTTGTATTGATTCTGTGGCTTATGGTATTGGGATTTCTTTACGGCAGTTGGAGACTTGAGGTCAAAAGTGCCACTGCACAATGTTTGACTGTTTTTTCTTCTTTCTTTTGTGCAACCAAATAAATGACTCCTCTACTGGTCTAAACTGCAGTGTCTTTATACAAGTATTTGTCCAACTATGCAAAGGCCTTTTTCTTTATCCTCGATCCTGTAATAGGCTTCAGTGTGTCTACATAATTGCAGGATTAGCATCTTAGACTGTAATATTCTAAAAATTGAATAATTTCTCCTAAATGCAGTCATATTAAATAATGTCTGAATCTTTAACATGGCTATTAGGCGACAGTTCTGTAAACACTTCAGCATCTTTATTTTAATGCTTTCATGATGGCAAGATGAATCGGACTTCTGGAAGAAAAGCTAACTCTGACACTATATATTGCTATCCTGCCATACATCCAAGGACTACAAAGCCCAAAGCCAGTAACTTTGTATAATGTTTTGCAGCTGCTCACAAGAAAAACCTTACAGAAAGCCCAGTCCAGCAGTCTTTATCCCAACAGAAATCCCACTCATGTCAAGGGGAGCTTTGCTTCTGAAAATGCTACAGGATCAATCCTAGCAGGTCGCCCTTTCCTTGTATTTTTCTCTATCTTTAAAATTTTTATGGAAGTAGAGGAGCGAAGAGAACTGTAAAAAGTACACTCTTCCTGTTCTTGCTCTCTTTGGATGCTATGTGGTTTGGTAGCTAGAACAGGAGACTCTCGGATAGAATTTCTAGTTTCTTTTGGATGGGGAGTTTCGTAGAGTAGGTTGACAGCGACTCCGAAGTTAGGAAATGCCGGAATTCAGGATGCCTGTGTAACTTTGTGAATTGCATTATGATATAGTCTTTACCTACATAATCACATACTATTCTTTCCACAGTACCCTGGCTTCATTCAGTGCATAGAAAGGACAGTGCATACAGTAACACTGCCGGCTGCTGAAGCACTTCAGTACAAAACAAAAACGAACAAACGAAAAACCAGGGTCAGGTAGTCACGTCACTGTTCTAAGGGAAAATTTACTACCGAAGTATCAACACATAACCAAAAATAATCCCCACACTGGATCCACAGATGACCAGCTTTCCTCCTATAATGGTTCTTCTTTTCTGTTCCCGGAGCACCTCTTTTATGACCCTCCCTTAAGTACCTGGGTTGAGTCATGAATTCCTCAACCCACATGGAAAGAGTAGTGCCTCTCTACCCTGTCATATATTTTATTCTAAGAAAATGGCTCAGGCTACCTCTGCAAGCAGGAGCGCTGGAATAATTTTTACAGTGGGGGTGCTGAAGATGGAAGCCAGGGATTCAGTGTTTGTTATTACTACCACAAGCCAGGAGGTGCCGTACGTTCCAGCACCGCTGCCTGGCAGACGCCATGATGCCATCTCCCCAACCTCACACAAAAAGAATCTGTATTCACCTGATCTTCACCAGACACTTGGTAAATAGTGAGTGGACTGGTCTACAGCCTCAGTTAGCAGGGGGCAATCCTGACACAGGTGTTTCTTCATCGCATGCAGCTGGTCCTAGGGGTAACCTTCCCCAAGGGAATGAGGTCCAGCACCAAACCAATGGAGATTAGCTCTTCCAATAGTTCCTTCATAATTCAGTCAATTCATTTTTGTTCCATGCTTTGAAGGTTAACTGGTCCATACAAGTACTAAGCATTATTATTATGTAGATCCAGGATAACATTGAGTCTATTGATGATATGCTTGGCCTGTTCTGGATGTAGAACTATATTAGTATGTGTTCCTTCGACATAAACCAGACAAACTCTAGTGTCATGAGACAACCCATAAAATCATGTTACATGACACAGTTCTGTGCTAGTCGTGAACGGAATACAGAACCGTTTCAGGCCTGACCCGACGCCCATTAAAGATAACAAAAAGACTTACACTGATTTCAACAGGAGCTGGGCCAAATCCTTTGTTTTAAAAAACAATTTGATTGCATTTAAGAAAGATTAATGCTATGTATGATCATATCATATTAACTAAGGGCATTACCTCATTTCCTATGTTAATCTAGGCTTAACCCTCCAAAATGCCATTCTAGCGCCTTCCGCAAACCATAATCTGAGTTAGTCTTCTAGAAGAAATGTTAATAGTTTTTGTCCGTTGCTCGTTGGGAATAAGCCTTTCTGGCTCATCAGAGACTCATGTACCCAGAGGTTTAAAAACATATTTTATATAGAAATTATCTAATGACTGCAATCTACATGATGATGTGATAGTGACTTTTGCTTGGAAATAAATTTAATTGAATTGACCCCATGCCAAGGCTTAGAAAGGAAGAGGGGATGATTATAAATGATCATCCTGAGAGTAAACAGTAGTTAGTTAAATCCACACAGCAGGGCCGGCTCAAGGGGTTTTGGTGTCCTAGGTGAACTATGATTTTAGTGCCCCCTTCCCCACGTTATAAGAGATAACATATTAATATATTTCTTAAATAGAGAAAAAATATCACTTCCATCTAATTTGGTGCCCCTTAAACCTGGCGCCCTAGTTCACCTATAGGGTTGGGCCAGCCCAGCCACAGAGGACAGCGTATGTGAAAGTGTTGTAAACAATAATAATGCAAAGGTGAGCCAGAGAGGTTAGAGTATATATGCCAAACCAAAAGGAACTAACTACATGAGATTCAACATGAGGCAAGAGGCTCTATGGGGGGGGGAGGGGGAATAATCTGAAAGAGAGAGAGAAAGGAGAAATCTAGAAAGCAGTTGTAAACAGCAAGGCAGCAAAATAAATACAAACGTGGCCTTCTGCTGCTGTATCTCCCTGCAGTGCGCCCTGTCACCCTACATGTCCATCAACCAACAATTACCCTATGGCCAGGGCTGTCCTTGGGGGAGAGCGAACAGGGCGATCGCCCCCCACGGCCACACTCTTCCCTGCTCCGAGGGTCGGGATCACTAAGCCCTGCCTCTGGGCTAGCCCTCCCCGCCCCCGCGGCAGAGCTAGTGGCCGGGGCCCACATCTGCAGCAGCGGCCTCTGGTCCCCAGCTGGGGCACCGGCCGCAGCAGCCTGGGGTCCCGGCTGCGGCTGGCTGCCTCCTCTGGCGGTCCCCGCTTCCGGGGCCGGGCCCAGAGCCAGCTCCCCGCTGGCAGCCTAAGCCTCCCCGCCCTGGCTGGCTCCCTGGGGGGGGGGGCTGGAGCAGCCTGCCTGCCCTCCAGCACAGGGAGGGTGGGGCCCCGCTCCCCCCATGGGACAGCACTGCCTATGGCAGTGGTTCCCAACCTTTTTGGCTAGAGGGCCACAAATATAATTTTTAGAACCCTGAACGGCCACCAATCGATTTAATTAAAATCAAAGTTTAATTATAAGTAATCAATTAAAATCAATTAATTGAATTTAAATTAATTTTAATTAAATAGGTTGGTGGCCCTTCAGGGTTCTAAAAATTATATTTTTAAAAAAATTTCAAAAAAAATGAAAAAGATTTAAAAAAAAGAAATGAAAAGGAAAGGGAAAAGGGGCTGGATGCCCATGAAGAGGGTGAGCTTGTGGGCAAACGTGTGGGCCCCAGCCAGCAGCACCAGCATGGCCCA